>JAJOOO010001897.1:0-24236 GCA_029582685.1 Solanum piurae
TTCATGATAACTTACATTAAATACTTAGGATACCAAATGCATTCCATAATTACCTTGTATAATTATCACTATATTAACACTATCTTATATATTAAGCTTGAATAAATTTTATTTCCAGCAGTATGAAATTTGTATGATTAATGAATGAAACACGTATAAAAAATGAACAGTATATTAAACACTTAGTTATAATGCATTTCACACCAATTATGTTTCATATCAAAACAAAACATGAATGCCTGGGTCGCCCTTTTTAAATAAACTGAATATTCTTAATTAGTTTGAATTTCCTTAATTCATGCTAATTAATAATTATCTTCAATCATTTCAAATATAATTAACACCCCTATTTTTTAGGCTAAAGAATTAAGAGAGAGAGAAACGTTGAAGAAAAAAAGGATATGATCTGATTTTTTATTTTATTTTAACTGATTTTGAGTGAATTAAGGATAAAAAATATTGTTAATTTATTTGGATCCCTTATTTCATGCTAATCATTAGTTATCTACAATAAGTTCAAATTAAATTACAGGCCACAATTTCAGTTTTTTACTTTATTATTTCTAATTCCGTTTTTTTTTTAAATTTTCGTTTATCTTTTTATTTATTTTTTAAGTTTTTTCCAATTAATAAAAAAAAAAAATTTTTTTTTGTGAATTTGTTATAACTTGAAATATTTAATGCTATAACTTGAAAGTTTAAATCTACTGCTATAGCTTGAAAATAGTACTATAATATATGTCATTTATGAAATTTACACGTTTCTGTTGTTTTATATATAAGGCCTAAGTTGCGCAACTCTTCACTTTCGATGTCACAAAATTCTCCAAAAATACACAATTTTTAAAGAATATGACACATATCCATGGATATTTTTGAAGAGTACATTATGGCATATGGCCATTGATAGTGGTGAAATGTGCTAGAATGTCTGTCGTCAGCACGGAACAGTTAGCAAGTAGTTTTTCTGCATACATGGGTTGCACACAAATTATTTAAAACTTCTAAAGTATCTTTTGGGCATCTTTTAGTTACTGCTTCTTACCTATTGAGCCTCAAATTTGGGCAAAAGCTTAGTTGTTTTTATTCATTTCTATAATCAGTCGATTTAGTAGTCATATTTGGAAAAAGCTTCTTCCTAAAGTAACTAGTCTTGGACATAGTTTTCAGTTTTCACCAAAAAGGCCGCATCACAACTTCAATATTGAATATCACTTCACATTTTCTGATTACTGAATAACACAAAAAGGTCTGGAAAATAAAGTACTAGAGAACTATTTTTTAAAAGAAAACGAGAAAAGTAGATAATATATACAACTTACTTAAGTAGAAAGGACACATATTTACAAAAGATGACAGTTACTGTAAGAGCAACTGCAATCTGAAAATGTGTCCTACCTAATTACGTTAGTTCAGTCTACGCAAAGTAACTGCACAAAATTCGGTAAACTACATTTCCAAGTATCATATTTGACATTTAAGAAGGCAGAAGCTTGATGGATTTAACTTAGACATCATATACAGGCAAGCGCTCCTCGATACAGACACGGCAGATGGGGCATTTGTCGCATTTCTCACAGCAGTAACTACACCACATGAGATAAGAATGAACATTTGTATGATTGGCAAGTAGTTAATATGCTAGGCCCCATAATGGTTGAGCAAAATACCTGCAAAGGACGCGATGCCTGCAAGGGAGTAGCACTGTACTAATCTCTCTTTCAAAGCAAACCCTACATAGAACTTTTTCCTGAACAGCATCAAAATTGCTTTAAGTTAATGTGATCAGCTATACAAGAATCTCCTCACACAAACAAATGTAACATTTTGTACAGAAGAAAGTTACATAGTTCAACAACAACAAATCCAGTGAAAGAGTTCGAGTTATCAAAAAAATTAGATGGTATGAAATCACACAAGTACACTCATATCTCAAACTAGACCAGTTAACTAAATCATGGTATTACATTAATTTATATATATTCATTTAGATTACCAGAAATGAAATGTAATATGTTCTCTGAGATCTTTCGATAAGACACGAGCTCCTGGAATTGAACTGTCAAAGATAAACTGAAAAAATGTTGATGACGTACAGCTCAAGGATTATGGTTCTTTTTCAAGTAAAACTTAAGCATCACACCAACTGGCTCAGGATTGAGTGTGGTAGCTGTTCACAACTTAAGGATTTCGATATGCCTGCTAACAAGTAGCATTTCATGCAAAGGGCAGAAAAAGATGACACAGCCAGTACAACAACACGCCAGTATATTCCCACAAGTGGTGCTTGGGGAGTACGGGGTGTATGCATACCTTACCCCTACCACAAGTAGATGTCACAGCCAACGACAACAACTACATACCCAGTGTAATCCCACAAGTGGGTAATAGTAATAATTAAGTAGAAAGTGTAAGTATCTTTTCAAAAAAGAGTAGTCCATGCAACAGTCATGCAATATACTGGAAACAGATGAAAGATCTCATCTCCTGCATCACAGAGTTGAGAAAGCCTAAGTGAAATTAAGAAGTTTACATTTTGAAGTCTTTCATATTCCTGCTGGCTCAGTTTAGTGATTTCTGCTTGCTCACCCAGAGCTGCTTGAAGTCTCCAAACCTATCAATCAAAAGACAATATAAAAGAAATATAGAATGAGCAGAAAGAGATAGATCCACAAAAGTGTGGAAAAAAAGTTAATATCAAGAGCTTCATGCATTATATGATTAGAAAGCAACTTATCAACCACTACCGGTATGAACACGATATCAAATTTGTGGCATGTATAATGAAAAGCACTATGGTAAAAATGTACGATAAGCTTACCTCCTCAGCAAGATCCTTCTTGGGCAATTTCTTGACTATTTCAGGTGGATAACCACAAAAAGTACTATACCTGCAAAACAATAAGTAGCTACAATAATGAAATAAAATCTCATAATCCACAGAAGTAATAGCAGTCTTCATTTCGGCCAAGTTCACCTCCAATTTATCAAGAATAGGTTGGTGATGATGAAAGGATGAGATACACAATCTAGCAATTGCTCATGGAAAAAATAAAGCAAGGGTTGTTACTACTACCATAAGCTCTGGATAACATTGATGAACTACAACAACTGAATGAACAGCAACTCAATGAGTAGGAGTGTTCAAGAAAAAAAAAAATTAAAAATCAGACAGAACGAAAAACAGATTCACAACGAATAAATAGGCAGTGTTTTATATTTGGTTGATGTGGTGTTAAATTTGAGAAACAAACAATATTTAGTTTGTTTATGCTATTTAAAAGAAAAAAAATACTGAAACAAAACAGAACTAAACGATTAACGCATTTTATTTTTTCTCTTCCTGCGACAAGGCATCCATTTGCAATTATCACTGGATTCATATTTTTTCTTCCTCCTTATATAGGTCATTTTGTAGCAGGACTAAAACATAGTACCTAGAGTGCAAGTTCAGTGACGTGACGTATGAGATGGATGTGGAAGTGAGAATCGAGCAAAACAGAGAAGAACAAAGAAAAAAATTACAAATCAGAGAAAAAACAGGCATAACAGAGAATACAAACATGAGAAGAACATAGATAAGAAGAAGCGAAAACAGAGTAGTCCAACCCCAGCAGTTTAGTTGAGTAGCAACAGAGAAAACATAGGAAGAGAATTTGCAGGCTTGCAGGAGACGAACTAAAAGAAAAGAGAAGTAGCGGAAGTATTTTTTTTAAAGAAAAAACTAGTCGCAGCAATTTAATTTTAAAACTTGAGCAAATGAATAAAGCTCGCTTTTCTGGACTGTCTCACTTCTAACTTCAATCGCAAAAGTGTGCGCTTCTTCACTCATGCCTCACTTCAGGGTAGAAAAGCGCAAGGGCTGCGTCGCGCCTCGCTTCTCACTAAAAGCACAGAAGTGTGTGCTTTTTAACTGGCTCGGTGCGGCATCCGTTGCAGACAAGATGAGGAAAGCGAGATTCAGATGGTTTGGGCATGTGAAGAGGAGGTACGCGGCAGTTAGAAGGTGTGAGAGGTTGATTGCAGCAGGAGTTAGGAGAGGTAGAGGTATACCAAAAAAGAACCGGGGGAGGTGATTAAGGTGATTAGACAGGAAATGACACTTCTTCAGCTTACTGAAGACAGAACCCTAGATAGAAAGGTATGGAGGACAAAGATTAGGGTACAAGGTTAGTAGAAAACCGAGTGTAGCCACCTGTTAAGTGGGAGAGGCAGGGACTAACCTCATATCCTCTCCTCCCTATTACTAGTAGCATCTAGTAATCGCATAGTTTCATATTCTTCAATGTGAGTTTTTGCTATCTGTTGCTTTGATTTGCCCAGTATCTTGATATTTTGACGTCATTTGTTTCTTGCTACCCTCCCCACACTCCATTTTGTTGGACTACACTGGGAATGTTGTTATTATCTTTTCTCTTGCTACCTTTCTACGAATAACTTCTCTTTTTGAGCAGAGGGTCTATTGGAAATAACCTCTCTACCCCCACAAAGGTGCGCGCATATATCTTGCCCTCCCCAAACTCCACATGTAGGATTACACTGGGTATGTTGTTGTTTATAAAGCTCATTTGTTTGTCTGCTGCCAATTTGCCGATCACCCTTCTTGATCTTTCTGTTATAACAGCTTAGCAATCTAACTAATTGAAAGCCAGAATTCTTTAACTCATAGTTCCACTTTTTCCTCTTGATGCAAAATATGGTAGCATTGAAGCTTCTTCAAAAAACCCTAGAAAGTACAATGGAAATGATTATGGCCTTCATAAATCTCTTTTACCATTGGCCAGCATTTCATATAGAAACCTATTGAACACCCATCCTGGAGCCCTATTTAAACACCCATCCTGGAGCCCTATTTAGTTAATCCATGAAGCTGGTTTATTCTTTCAACTCAAAGAAGACGGTTTTTTTACAAGGAAAAAAAATTAAAATGAAGGGAGAAGAGAGGAAACAAACCATAATTCATCATAAAGTATCTTTCACAAGAGTGAAGAAGGAAAACAATGAAGGGATAAGCAAACTTGATTTCTTTTTTAGCTTTAGTAGAGTTCCACTGATAAACGGAAAACCACCTGAAATGCCCAAATGTTATATTTTGTCGTTATAGAACACGGAATTCAAGGGAAGCAATGATAAATAAATAAATAGAAATAGAAAAGGAAAGGAAGGAAATACAAAATAGAAGAGCAAAGTCATACAAAGTTATATACAAATCACTACCCCATTTTTTGTATTTCCTTAATTGAATTTCGATTGATTAGGACGAAGTTCCTTAAAAACCTTACCCGTATGTTTTTATTCAAGGTCTCGTTCTGACTTTAGTGAGGGGAATGTTGAGACTCATTGAGTACCGCTACTGGTGTACGGACGTTCTCTTTGTGGAACCTACATTAACCTATGTCAATGTCGACGCAAGTTTCATAGACGAGCAGACTACGAGCTAGGTTGCTTTATTCCAAAAGTTGATTTGGTGAGCTCCATCCTTGACCGCGGATTTCTTCTCTTTCAGTTGGGCAATTTCATTCATTTCTCCAACATTTGTTTTGGGGATTAGCCAGGAAATATGTGTCCTGTGCATTCCTCTTAGCACTCCAGTAGAGGCTTCATAGATGTGTTTTTAGTTGGATTATGGTTGATCATGTTACTTGGGATTATTTCAAGTACATATCACTATTTATAGATTTCAAACGTTATTTCTATGATTTTAGGAATTGTTTGTATTGAAGTTTCTAACAAAGACTTAAGTCATTTATTTTTATACACATGTGGGGGTATGTGATATGAAGGTACAGGCTAGAACAGTCAAGCCAGTCCGCTCGGTGAAATAAAGCACCGGATGCCAGTCAAAGCTTTGTTTAGAGAATGGGTCGTGAGACAAACTCTCAGAAGAAACATCTAGATTAGTTGGAACTTGTTGCATAGTAAGTATGGAGGATAACACTAAATTTATTGGTAAGTGGTCAAAGCCACCTACGGCAAATGATGTAATGTTCAGCTGGGAAGAAAAAGAACATGCAGCACTTGTGAGGTAGTTATTTGGCTTTTATTGGCGACTTTGGAAGGGAAGGACAAGACAACTTTGAACGATTTTAGTAAAATTTGGAGCACCATGAGGTTCTCATCAGCATAAATGATATGATATTATTTTATAGAGAACAATATTTCTTGTATATGTTCTACAGTTTTGTTTACCACTTGTATAGAAATTGTTCGCTACATTAATAGGTTGTTACAGTAAAAAAACAAATTTATCCTTTCTTCAACAACAACAATATGCACCATGTAATTCCAGAAGTGGGATCCGGGAAGGGAGATGCGTATGCAATCTTACCCCTATCTTGTAAAGATAGAGAGGATGTACCTGATAGACCCTTGGCTCAAGTTATGATAATTTAAAAATCATCGCAGTAATCCTTAATGATGCAATTGAAAGTTAGGACTGATCTTATCGGTGTTTAGCAAAGATTAGAGAATAAAAACTAAAAATTGGTTAAGCCATCAGGCGTTGCCAATCTAAGAATTTTTTTTATGACAAGGGAAACCCACAGCTGCTACCCTTTGGGTGCGCATAGGGTAAAACCCCCGCTCTTATGCAATAGCTCGCAAACCACATAGGAGAGGTAACCCGCACTAGGCAAGCCCGGTGCGATGAGCTCGACCCATAAGGCAAACCTCTTGCTTTAGCTGGCAAGGGGTTTCGAACTTGAAACCTCCAACACGGAAGTCTCAAGCCCAAACCACTAGGCCACCCCGAAGGGTAATCTAAGAATTAGAATTGAAATGAATCAGGTATGAAATCATACCTTGTGTATTTCGGATGGAATATAGAAAAGGCATATGTATATTTTTATGGAATAATTTAATTATAGGTCTAAAGTGTACTTTAGGAAGCACAATATTATGTGAGTTGTAATGTATGCACTATGTGAATTAAATGTTACTCGGTATACAATTGTCGATATTACTTGAAGAAAATCTTGAAAATAACGTTGAAAGTGATAAAGATGATGCCACAAAAGGGAAGTAATTCGTTCAACAACTTCGATTAAGCACATGAAGGTTAAAAAGTAAACATAAATGTAACTAATTAGAGGTGTAAAATCATCTTATAAGGTTTTACTGAGCTGGTAATGTAGAGATTTTTTTCTTGAATCACATTAGGACATGTAAATGAAAAATAAAACTAGCTCTTTGACATGTTTTCTTTTCATTCATACCATAGAATTAATTGTATGTTGCACAAGCATCCCGCATTAGCAGGGTTCGGGGAAGGGCCACACCCCAAGGGGTACAACTTAGATAACCGACCCTAATACAAGCATTAGTGGTTGTTTCCACAGCTCAAACATGAGACTTATAAGTCACACAAAGACAGCTTAATCGGTGCTTCAAAGTTCCCCTTCCGAATTAACATTATAGTAATAAACAATTAAAAGCATTGTTATTTTAATTTGTATTTGAATTCAATTCGACTTTATTACTTTGCAATTGCAATGGAATAAATAAGAAGATAATTTTTGTTGGGACTCGTGGTAATTTTGTACTAGATTCACATAATATGGAAACACTAAAAATAAACATGATAATACACGTGACAAATAAACTCATAATATGAAAACATTAATTTCAATGCAGAAACATCCCGCATTAGCAAGATTTGAGGGAGGGTTGCACCCCAAGGGGTGTGATGTAGATAACCTACCCTAATGCAAGCATTAGTGGATGCTTTCATGGCTCGAACTCGAGACCTATAAGTCACATGGAAACAACTTTATCGGAGCTCCAAGGCTCCCCTTTCGAATTAATATTACATATGTAATAAATTAAAATCACTGTTATTTTTCATTTGTCTTTAGCTTGCGTTTGGACATGCGATATGAAATCATGATTTCACATCAGCATTTGGACATGCAATTTGAGATCAAATCCCAAATTCCCCAAAAAAAAATGAGTTGGGATTCCAAATCATGATTTCCAAAAAATTTAAATGTAAAACTTGACCCATAAGTTCAGATTTTGTAAATATATGACTCATCATTTTAAATTTTGCAGAAAAAATTCTTGTTCGACGTGAAGAGATTTTACATACCATATAAAAAGATTATATTAAAGAATGATTAATTACTACTATTGTTGACTAATGGATGTTTATAAGATTATGTGTATTTGAAAGTTTGTAATCACAAATAATTATTTATAAAAAGATCATGAAAATAAGTGATTTATCAATGCGGCGCCTTAGCATATTTCGGTATCTTGTTTATGAGCAATGATTTGCTCATTTGGTAAGATTGTACAAGAATGGAAAAAAATTGATAGTTTTCACAACTTGTGGGGTTTCCATGTTTAAAAGAAAAAATACAATTTAAAAAATTCAAATTGCATGTCCAAACAAAACTTTAATTTTATTATTTTTGTTGATAAAGCCAAACAAAACCTTAATTTTAAATGATTTAATTTCAAATAATGAGTTCATATGGCATGTCCAAATGAGCCCTTAGATTCAATTCGTCTTTATTACTTCGCAATTGCAGTGAAATAAATAATAAGACAATTTTTGTTGGGATTCATGGTAATCTCCTACTAGATTCACATAATATGAAAAATAAAATAAACGTGACAATACAAGTGGCAAATAGACTCACATATGAAAACATCAATTTAGCATGACAATACACATGACAAATAGACTTGCGGCATCTACTATAAACTACACAGAAGTTCCTCTCAAAATTGCTCGACTTAATCAGCTAAAACATCTTATTTTCTTCTTTAATTATTTGATTTTGTGATGGAAAAAAGGATTAGGAGGGGTAGGCAAAAGATTGAAATGAAGTTTATTTGAGTCAAAGGATGCACGCACTATTACTTCCGCGAGAAGGAAAAAAACTTGTTCAAGAAAGCGAATGAGATTTCAACTCGTACCGGAGCAGAAGTTGTGTTATACTATTTCACAAAGTGGAAATTGTGGTCCTATACAGAAAAACTAATTGTTAAATTTCTTGAATTGAAACTAAATGATCGCCAGCGCGATCATGCCGATGTGGGCAAATCAAATGTCTTTGAGGCATTTGAAGATCTCCGTAAAGAATCACAAGCATTGGATAAGAGAGAGAAACAACGAATATTAATTTATAAGAGCATGCACCCCGGCTCAGAAATACCATTAGATAAACACAGGTTGGAGACTTGGAGTAGTAGCTGGCAATCAAGCTACAATTGGACAAAGTGACAAGAAATATTGTTCAGCCCGAGCTACTCAAGTTTGATCTTAAATGTTTCCCAGAGCCGGAAGAGGAGAAGAGTTCTTGAACTCATAATTATCTGGGAGGTGGTAAATAGAATTCTTGAATTTGGAATTGTGTTGGGAGGAAATTTTACAAGCTATCGAGTCATTTAATATGGTCACTTATTATTTTTGTTATTAAGTCAATTGTTGTTAGTCCACAGTCTGCAGTCGTCATCCATTTATCAGAAGTTTTAGACCATAAAAAAAAGGCTGTGGAGTTTTTGTATTCCTAAGTCAATTTTTTCTGTTGTTTCATATTTAATCTTTAATGATGCTTTGTGTTGTCTAGATTGATAAATCAATTGAAACCTTTTATTGAATTAGTGAACAATGTGAAAGTAATGGATCAAAGAAAACCATTGTGCACTCATCAATGTTCTTTTCATGTTTCCATCTCCAGCGAGGTTGGTGCATTTACATTTACATTATCCTTTCTTCATAGGAATGAAATACAATGCAAAGAACTCAGACAGAGGAGAAGAAAAAACCATTCTTACCCAGGAAATCCATCATGGTATAGTCGAGCTTGTTCCTCTCGACTTGATTCATCAATGGACCACCAACCAAGTAGCCTGCTTATTGAAAATACCAACACATACCAACCATCACTTAATTGCAGGTTCAAGAATCACTATTTATGTAACAGTTAAGAGTCATCGTGTAATCCCATAATTTTATGATCCTTCATTTTGTATATCATGTTTTACCGAAACAAAACCTTTAATAATTTATCTGTCTCTTGTTAGTTCCTTGTGATTTTACCTGGAACCATGATGCATAAATGCAAAGCAGTCACGTACTCTTGAAGAAATCACATGGTATTGTCCCACAGCAGCTCCACTTCGCAACAAAAGAACAGTTTTCTCAACAAATCTTAATGTAGCAAACAAGATGCCAGCTCCTTGCAATAGGAATATGGGTAAGAATATAACTGGAAGAGAAATGTGTCTTGCACCAGCAGGTGTTCCCTGAAATTCAGAAGCATGAATTGTTAGAAACACATCGGAAGCATCTCCTCTGTCCAGTACCAAGGCCATAATTATATCATAGAGTAACTTACCTCCAGGCGCATGCAGAGGAGGACTTGGAAAAGTATAATTGGAATTTTCATTATGTGACCACCGAGGTCTTGCAGCCCACATATTCTACTCTGGGGTTCTTCCTCTGAGGAAACCACTAAGCCACTATTCCAGTCAAGCTGTCTGATAGTAGTAGATGAAGAACTAGCTCCACGTGCATCAGAACTTCTATGAATTGTTGGATTTGACCACTTAGTACAAACAAGAAATGCAAAGCACTCAGCAATACTGCCAAAACAGATGTTGATCTTTGTTAGTTCTAGCTGAAGCCACCAATCAGAAGGAGGATGACTAAGAGCATCACAAACAGGAGTTACCCAAAATTTATAAACAAATCCCACCAGCCCAGAGCGCCGACATCTCCTAGAACAAAGAAATAGTGTTAGCATAGGTATAGGTATTAGAGACAGGGACAGGTAGCAAAAGACTTGCATACTATAAATAAAACAGTCAAAATGTTGGATAACATTTAGGCTTGATATAGAACTGCCCTTGAAGGAACGTGAATGATAGGGTCTTCCAGTTCCTCTATTCCATTTTCATATTTCATCAACCAATGAAATGGTCATAGACAGCGAATATCCAGAGACCTCTTTAGGGCACATTCTGTCAGACCTAAAAGTTATCGCATAAAAAGCACGCCGTTCTAAAACGCTGATCATTATTAATGCTTTGCTTTTCGTAGAGGATATTTCTGCTATTCAGTATCCAGATATCAGTAGGATATGTTCTAATTTCTAAATGATGCAAGAAATACCTGGTGGATTCAAGACCATTACTGGCCATAATTAAATGAAAATCATGAACTAAAACGAGCGTCTAAAATATCAAGATATCAATCAGCAATATGTAACAGAGGGTTTCACTTCGCTTAATGTTACAGGGAGTTTGTTAAATTGCCTACTGATATATGCATCAAATCATTCAACGATCCAATCGGATCATTTGTCGAGGCAGTTTATCCATACAATGGCCCAGCATATTTGAAAGAAAGAGCAATACTAATGCCAAAAATGAAATGGTGCATGAGTTGAATGATACAACTATGAAAACAATACCAGGTGAAGGAAGAACATATTTTAGCTCAGGCAATGTATGTAAAGCAATCGTGACACTGATGATGAAGATTTGTTGCATCCAACAGAACTCTTGGACAACTTAAGACTCCCTGGCATCCCTAATCACGTCATACACTTAAAAGTAGGTACTCCAGTTATGCTTCTCGGAAATGTAAACCCGTGAAGGCCTAGACAATGGAGCAAGAATGATTGGCGCAAATATCATTTATGGAGAGAGCATTGGGTTCAATAGTAACAACTCGGAAAATTATAGTGTCTCCCTAACGATTAAAAGTGGACCTCAAATATTTACCTTACTTCAGGCTTCTCCTTAAAAAAGTGTTTAAGATGTCTTGATAATTCAGCAACTAAACATTGAGAAGACTTTGTACCATTCTGCTAAAAAATTATGGGTGCTTCATTCAGTTTCTTTTGTAACTTCACTTTCAGAGAGACCTTGGCCTGTATTTGGGTTTCTTTCAGTTTCTTCATTTACTCTATTTTTCTGATGACATTTACTTTAAAATTAAACAGAGTAAATGAGGAATTGACATGGGCTTCTAGAAAAAACTGGCAATCAACCACAAAAAATACGACTTGTTTATTTTGCAAGCCCCTGCTTTCCCTCTAAACATGACTAAGGACATGTTAAAATGTAATCCTGTAACTCAAGGTAAACACACATAATTCATCCATTCTTTGTCAAAATGAATGCATAAAACTTCCAGGAATCCAATTGTACATCTGTATATCTTAGTCCCAATCGTCAAAGCATAGATGATCTCTAGGTCAAGGAAAGAACATGAAGTGGAGATGCTTTGGGCACCCTTCAAACCAAAAAAAATGAATAAATAAAATCCACAGAGAGACAGAGGTACATACCACACAACTTGAGAAGGGTGAACAATGTGGCAGCAACAAAGAAGACCATGGAGATTGCCACCCAAAAATGCTAGTAAGCATAAGATCGTCATTTAGTAAAGCCATCTTCTATATTCTCCACATTATTAAAAAACAAGAACAACGGTTTAATAGCCATAACCAAATTATTTTCCAATAGGTATCTATTTATTTTTCTTTTTGATAACTAATACTAAGTTACTTGTTTCAAACCATAAAACTTTGCAATGACACACCATAAAATCATTCAACCACACCCAGATCAATTACAATATGCAGTCATTGATAACAGTCCTCCAACTCAGAAGGCATGACCAAATTTAACTAGCTCACAGGTAAGCTCTTTGAACAGAATTAGTTTATAGTTTGAACTACTGGAGGGAATATTTTGCTTCAAAAGAAAGAAGTCGAGTCTTTTTTGCAATGAGCAGAAGAGGATAGTATGCCCACTTTTTGTGAAGGATTAACAAACTACGGTATACATATCTTCCGATCGCTTATTAAGTGTCGATAACTATTGAAGGCCTTATTTTTTTACTATTAACCGCCTTCTTATTTAACTTCTATAAGTTATATGATCATTATTGGATCAGAGAAACAGATCAAAGGTATGTTATTCCTGTATTTATTAAATTAAAACTCCACTATCTTAGCTTCTTCATTTCTGATCCTTGTAATGAATAATGCACTCTCATAGTTGAGAGCAACCCCTAACACTTTTGGGCGTCAACAAGCAGGGAAAATAACAATGCAGTTACTGGTCAGTTATGCATTTTGTTAATCTTAGCTAGATAATTTTTTCACAAAAAACACTTTCAATCTCACGAGACTTCATGTTATAAAGATCTTAGTTCTATATGCTTCAGATTGACACTAAAGGGATTAAAACATAGGTTGGATTACTATGCCTAGGAGTACAGACACATCTCAAATGATTTAAACTATTGGTCGACCAGGATACATATCCTACACTAGAACAAATCAAATTATAAGATGAATTCACAAAATCAAGAAATTGAAAATCAGAGAAGTACGAATTCAGCTATGAAAACCTAAACTATACTATTACTATATCACCAAGGACAAATAAATGAACTTACCGGAAGTGTTTCCCATATTAACTCATCATTCATGCTTTCTTCATCTCCAGGTAATAATGCCTTGCACATTCTGCTCCAAATGTTAAAAGTTATTTATCCATCAGTAAGACACGGATATAGACGAACGGTGCATGTATCATCCAAATCCCATGATTTTTTTATAAGTAAATATAAGCGAGTGTATTACTATTTCCATTCCATTATTGGTTATCCTTATTTTTCATTACTTTCCATACAGCAGGTCATGCACAAAGATTTAACAGCTAATATTGCAGAAAAGGGGCTAAAAGGAAAGAAATATTAGAAGTGACCAACATGTTGAACAAATGACATAGTTCTACTTGGAGGCGCAAGCAATGTTAACACTAACCATATCAGAAGGCAAATAGTTCACTTCTGAAGCCTTTATGGTATGATTTTATAAAATATCTTTAGAAATGGATGCTTATCTGTACACATAAATATATCAATGAAAAGCTATAAACAAAATCTAGGTTCTAAGAGGAACGGCATTTTGGAGATTCTTTTAAGAATTCTAGCACTACAAGAACCACTAGATTGTTTTTTCATTGTAAAGCAATCAAACAAATTAGTCAAAATCACAAAAAACATGTCAGCATAGTACCTGAAATTGTCAATGAGAATAATTATTTCAAATGCTAACAAGGGAAGAAAGACAAATTTCAAATTCACAGCCGCTGAATGGTAGACTGCAGAAAAACACGAGAAAAGAAGAGTAAGTAAAGGGCAATTCTGGTTAACAAACCAATAGGGACCTAGACGCACCATGAATTAGTAGCATAAAACCGAGAAACAAAAAACTTGTAGGAATCATATCACAAAGGATTGTGGAGTTTTTCTTTCTTACCATATATGCTCTCGAGATATATACAGAGAAGTAGTTCAAATGCAATAAGCAAAGGTGTCGCCACAACAGCATGACATGGAGCCCACTATCCACATGGAGCCAACACCCACAATAGATGGAATATAAAGGCAGAAGTGAAATTTGATTAGTAATTTTGTTTGGACAGACTTACTTTTTCTTATCAAAATTTCAAAAAGTTACTGCATAAAGTCATACATGGCGATCATAGGGAATTGATGGAGCAGGCAGAGAGAATCTTCCTCGGGCAACAACTGCATGAAACACCCACACAGGGAAGAATACAACCCTGCATATCCAAGTCAAAGTCATGGTGAAACACCTCTAAATCTAAACATGGTGAAAGGAAATCTGAAGGTCACTATACTAGTAGCTCCTTTGTCTATAAAACAGATCTTTCTGTCTCTAATGGAGGGTTATAAACACGCATCATTTATCTTTGTCCCCTACTCAGTAGTTTAGCTACATAAGCTCACGAGTGATCAGTTGCACACCCTTTGCCCAAAAATTATAATGTGTATGCAGGTCAAATATTACTTTTTATACATGTTTATTAAACCTCAAAACACTCTTAGCAAAATTTACTGCCCCTACTCCATAGATTGCATAACCCGATTTCAAGGAACAATGAACCTTGGGGTTACACAGTGAAACAAGTTAAAATCAACCGACAAACAATGAGAAGGGTGTTCATATTGACCACACATATAAACCAAATTCAAGCTTATTTAATACCATATACAGACCCTTGTCATTCCTAGTTTTTGTCACCCCTAACCGACCCATAAATAAATAAGTTTCCTAGACAAGATTACTCATTATTTAAACAATCAACATCAGCATCCAAGGAAATAAAGGCATGAGAAACAACTACTAATACTGACATTCAACAAAAACAACATACCCAGTATGATCCCATATGGTGACAATTACAATTATAACATTATTATTCAGAATTCATCAATTAAACTCAAAAAAAAAAATTGGGGGAAAACAGAAAACTCACCACCAGGAGAAATCAGCGAAGTGATCGAGCTTGACAACAAGCAAAACGGTGAAACACAAAAGCAAAAAGTGCGCTGAAAGTGCCTGAAAAGACTTTCCGACTCTCCTCCAGCTCATTGTTGTTTTCCGTTCACACACACTACTGATTACAGCTACTGCTCTGAAATTGAAACGAACTTAAAACTTGGGAATTGAAGGATTTGGAGAGAAGATAATTAGGTATTTAGAGGAAGAGGTGGAATTGAGAAGTATTAGAAGCGAGAGAGAGAAGTGGCAGTTGCGGGAAGAGGAAGCCAAAGGGAAAGGGGAAGTTTTATTTGTCGGACGCCATTAAAATAACGTCATAGCATTGGTACTGTCGTCAGTCGAATCAAAAAAAAAATAGTAATTAATTTATATTTTAAAGAGTTCAGTACAAGACAAAACCTTATCCTTACTGGTAATTCAGTCCATCAATCAATTATTTTCTTTTATAATCATTTGTTAAAATTTCTTCTTTAAATAGTTATCATGTTTGATCAAGTTTGGGGGAAAATACTTAATCTGTCTTACACTTCTTTGATTTTAACACCCTTTAAAAAAAAAAGATTAAGACATAAATTAGGCATAATTTTCACTTTTACACTTATTAATTATTGTTAAATTTATGATTTAAAATAACTAAAGATTAATTAATTAATAACTAATTCCAATACTAACTAGTAAAGGGTAAAATTAGAAGAACATTTTAAAAGTAGTCATGAAAATTCAACAATTAAGTTAATTTAAAAATAAAAAATATCTTAACAATAATTGTTTCATATTGGTTGTTCACCTTATCAAATCAAGAAAGTATTAATTAAAATTTTCCTATATCACTCTTGTAATTAACTCTTTTTTAATGTGTTTATATTTATTTGTTTAATAAGTAAATAAGTAAAATTATCTTTTTATTTATATTTTTTAATTTACGTGTTAAAAGGAAAATGATCAACTATGAAACTGAGATAGTACTGATTCTAAATAGTTGGAGATATTATTTTATTGTTAGGAAGAATAAAAAAATGTGATTAACACAAAAAAAAAATGCAGTTGGTTTTGATTTTTTTTTTATAACAAATAATTTTTTATTATTATTCTCAACAGTGCCTTCGATAGCATTATGGTCAAATTTGAACAATTTTCTCTTAAATAATATTAATTGCGAAGTGAATATTGACCAAACACACATGTTTCTCTAATATCAATATGTAATTCTATAAAATAATATATTTGTCAAACATCATTTGCTTGTTTTCCAAAAATACTCCTTAAGAAATTATTTGAATCAAAATGCTTCTTCTGAAAATAAGTAAAATTTTGGATAATGCATGATTAAATTTGACTTCTTTACCTAAACTATATTCTATTTAATATAAACTTGTAAGACCAAAGATTAGAGAATTTATTCCCTGTGCGGATAATTAAGTAGGCTCCGTTGTTTTTATTTATTTTTTTCTTCAGATGTCGAATAAGAATTTTTATTTTTTTTATAAAATAACAAAATAAAATAAGACAAAAATGGAATCTTTTATTATTAACAATTCCAGCAAGGTGACGTATTTGCGCACTGTTCATAGCAACCGTTTTTGGTAGTATTGAAATTTAGAACTTACTGAACAATCCAAATCACTTAAAACAGCAAATCATAATTAGTCTCAAATGACAACAGTAAGATTGTCTTTGTAATTAGGGGCGAGTACGGTATTTTAAAAAATTGATATTATAACTTTGATATTTTGTATCCAAAGTAATATATTGGTATATTAAATTTCGATGGAAAAATCACACCATATACACATTTAAGAGACAATATTACGAGTTTTAAACATAGTTTTAAAATATTCTTACTTATAACAGTTTATTTACGGGTTATAACATATCAATTAAATTTAACTTTATTTAAAAATTAATTTAATAAATGATTAATCTCTTTATATTTTTATATTATTAATTATTAATAGTTAATTAATTTGATTGCAGTTCCTTTTTTTAAACAGAAATTATCAGTTACACAAATTTAGGGATTTACATTGATTAGAGTTCCTTGATTACTGTTACACTCCAAACCTCCCATTCACGTTAATCCCACCCCCACCCCTCACGCTTATCCAATACTACAGTAATCATCCCTCTCATCTTTCTCACCACCCCACTACTTCACAATCGTCCCTCCCATCTTTCTCACTACCCCAACTTCAAAATCGTCCCTCCCGTTCCGTTTCTCATCATCATCATGTCGAAGAAAACGATTGTAACGCCTCGAAAGAGTCCTCGATTAGTTGAAGGAACTTCTACGGATGAAGTACATGCTCCAACATTCAACATATTGACTCAAACTCCACCGACAAAAAATGTTGAAATTCCTGCAAAGTGTGGTTCCTCTCAGTTGAAGGATCAAAAGGAGAAAAAAAATGAAGCAAAGAAAAGGGTGAGTTCGGCAAATCAAAAGGGAAAGAAGAGGAAGGGAAAAATTGTAGAAACCCTTTTTGATTCGAATTCTGATTTTGTTAGTGAAATAAAAAAGGAAAAAAGTAAAAAAGCAACAAATGTAGAAGTTGTTCAATTTTCAAAACCATCAACAAGAAGAAGAACAAAAAAGAAGGAATCAAAAATCACAATATCCAAAAAAGGAAAAAAATTTGTTAGAGTAAGTATTATATTTAATTTATTTTCACATTATTCAAATCAGTGATTTTTTTGCTAAAAATATCACATTATGCTTATTGTTGTTTCGAAACTTTTGTTTGGGTGAAACTTGTACGAAATGTGAATAATATTTGTATGAATCTGACTTTAATATATGATTTTTGGATATTGTATGAAATGTGATATAATATTGGTATGCAAATTAAATGGTATGAATTGTGTTTTGACATTGGTATGAAATTGGTTTGATATCAGTAGCTCAATGGTATGAATTGTTAAATTGGTATGCATATGGTATGAATTGTTAAATTACTATGTTTTGTATGAATTATGACTAATATTGATATGAAATTGAGATTTTTTCTAATAGGAAGGATTCTTTTTCAATTTCTCCATTAATGTATTTAAATTTTTAACTTTGGTATGAAAATGGTATAAAATAATTTTTCTATCAAAAAAATTTCAGTGATTGTGGTCTGTACACATGTCTATTTGTTGTATACATCAGTAATGGAATTTTTGATATGTGTTATGTTGATATCGATGTAAAGTACCATTGTCAAAGGTATGCCACAATCATATGGCATTATGGAAAAACAAAGAATGATGATGGCGCGATCAGTGAGAGTGAAGTAACTGGCACTGTTACTAGCAAATTTGGTAGACCCCGCATAGCAAAAGAACATGCTCTGGATACCAGCAATTATCCCACACGAAGATCAAATTTGAGACAGTTGATTGGACCTTAGACTTTTTAGAATTACAAGTTTTTTTAACTTTTGGACGATATTTTTGTGTTTGTTACAGCTTTAAGTATTTGATATATATAATATCCATTGTTTTATTCCAAAAAGATACCAACTACATATGAATTACAGATTGACTATTGTAATCGCAAGATACTAGTTATATACATACTACATTCCAAATGGATACACCATTCTAAAGATAAATTACACATTGACTGTAATAATTTTCGGGATAACAGTTATATACAAAATGCATACAAATTGGATTCAACATTTAGAGTTTATGATTTTACAATGTCTTATTAACTAGAAAGAAATCATACTACTAATTTAGAGTTCATGAACTAACTCTGACGTATAATTGGTATCCAAACTGTACACCTTTGGCAACCAAATTCATATTGTAACACAAAAAAATAAAAAAATAAAAAATGATTGAAGTTGGTATCCAACAAAATCATGATTTTTCAAACAAAAAAAATTTGATTTACTCGTCAGTGACAACAATTATGGAAAAAAATAATAAAGAGAGAGAAACGTTGAAGAAAATGGATAAAATCAAACTTTTTAATTAATTTTAACAGATTAGAGTGAATTAAGGAAAACAAATATTCCTAATTAGTTTGAATCTCCTAAATTTATGCTAATTAATAATTATCATCAATCAATTCAAATTTCATTAATACACCTATTTCTGTTTTTTTTTGTTTTTTTCTTCAAAATCGATTTATTTTCCTTTTTTATCTTCTTCTTTTTCAAAACATTTTTTTACAATTAATTAAAAAAACGGTTTTTTTAATAAAATGTTATAACCTGAAATTTTTTACTGTTACAACTTGAAAGTTTTATTCTACTGCTATAACTTGAAAATATTAGTCTAATAAATGTCATATATGAAATTTTCACAATTTTAATTTCGATATTTTATAATATGATATTCGATAATCATAATTTGTTTAATTTCGACTTACATGTATTTATAACTCTCCATACAATTCATTAGGTAAATAAGTTAGGACCATTCTCTTTGTCCTTTAGCAAGTATTCTTGCAAGACCAATACAATGATCAACATGAATATGAGCAATTCAAAAGCACAAGTCTCAATGATATTAAATCAACAACTACTTTTGTTAAATAATTTCACAAAAGAACATTTCAATAACAATCGAGTAGCCTAAGATGCAAAGTTTAAATAACATTATCTAAAATTATGCATAGTGTCACACCCCTATTTTTTTTCAAAATTGAATGTTTTGGAAGAAGAGAGCTTTTCCAATTAAAGTGACGTTTTGAAGAGAGATTATTTTTATTTCAGAGTCGCCACTTGGAATTGAGTTTTGGTGTTCCAAGTCACCTTATTTTTACCCCTATTCAAAAGGAAGTTGACTCTAAATCTTTATTGGTATGCAAACTAGAAATCTGGATAAGAAATTCTATTGACCGAGAGGAAGGTGTAAGGCACCCCTCGAATCCCATGGTTCTAGCACGGTTACTTTATTGACTTATATCTTACTTGACTTAGTTCTTTGAATACATTATGTTTATTAGCCTAACAATTTACTTAAGTTTCGCTTTCTTTAATGTATAATTAACTAATTTGTAAAATTGTCCTTTTTTATTAGTGTGAATAAAATTTTGCATGCAAAATATTTATACAAAATGGACCAGTAGTACATTCATTGTCATTATTATTAGTATTAATATATTAGTAACATAATCATATAATAAGGTTGTGACAGACTTTGAGAAATTCATTTTTTTTAGTTATATTAAATCGTCTATAGCTTGGAAAAGTATAATTATTGTATAGTATTAATTGTACCGGATGAAGCTAGCTTATTAGATAACTATTATTGTTATTTTTTTATTTTTTTATTTTTTTTGTTTGTTATCACCTCCATCTTAACCACAACCATAATCTACACACATGTCTGATTTCTAAAATTAAGTAAAATAAATTTTGTCATTTGAGGTGGATTTAATTGACCATTTAACCGCAAATAATACAACTCTTACCTACGTTGTGACATACTTCCATATTGTTCTACTACTTTGGAGTTGTAGAGTTATTTTTTAATTAGGTCATTCTCCTCCTAATTATAATTCTTATAATCAAAATCAAAGTAATAATTATTCCACGCTTAGTCTAAAGGTAAACTATTATATATATAATAAAAGTAAAAGAATTAAAAAGAATAAACAATATTATGCAAAAGCTTTTCTAAATCAATTAATCAATTAAGTTTTATTTTATAATAACAAAAAAAAAAACTACGTTTGTGTCTTTCCTTAAACATTAACAAATCTTACAATAAAAAACACGATATGCATCATAAAATAGTGACATATAACAATACAAGCAATTTTGGAGACTTTATAACATCATAATTAAGTTTTGAACAAATATTTCATTGAACTATATAAGAAATTAGAATTACCTTTCCGTAAAACTTAACTCCCCACAAAAGAAATCGCTACAATCTACTGATTTCCAAAGTTAATTATGTTTAATTAAACTTTAAGGAGCCACGAACTTGAATCCACGAACAAAACCTTTTTTTTTCTTTTGGTGTCGTGCGTGTAAATTTTCCTAACTGAGTGTGTTACTTGCTTCTTCTTTTTTCTGCCGATTGTTTTTTTTTTGTATCTGATCCTCTCCTCCTTATGTTGATGTGTATTGTGATACATATAGTAATATTGTGTGTGTAGTGTGTATATATAGTATGTGTGTGTATGTGGGTGAGTTGAGGAAAATGGGGTGAGATGTGGGTGAGTGGGGGTAGTAGTAGCGGAAAGATTTTTTATTTTTTTTAATAATATAATATAATATATAATAAGAATATTATTTAATTATTATTTTTTAAACTAACAAGAATTTCGTAGCTAATAATAAATTATAATTAAGAAATACCAGCTTATTTGTTAAATTAAAAGAAACATATATTTTTTGTTATTTTCAAATGGTTTAAAATAAACTTACTAAAATAAGATAAAAATTGAAATATCTAACTTAGACATAAAAGAAATATTTAAGGAATAAAAAGTAGTGTAAAATTTTATGTTCGGTCAAAAATTACATGTCAACACATAGTCCTATATAATTTCTTTTATAAATACCAAATATCGTACCGAATACCAAAAAAAATAAAAGTCATATCAAATACCATAATATTCATCCCATGGTATAAAAAAATCAATTTCGATGTGGTCTTCGGTATATACCATACCATGCCCACCCCTATTTATAACCTATAGATCACATATTTGAATCATTAAAATAATCACTAATACTTATATTATAGAAGGTTATTTTTATCACACTCCTTCAAATATATAATTAACACGAAATATCTTTCGCACCAAAATTACTTTATTTTCATACATACTATAACTTTAGTTTGTATTAGTCTTTATTTTTTAATATATATGAAACAAATGCAAAAAAAGTATTTTTGAAATTCCTAGTGGCTGAGAAGAGGGGGTGGGGATCCCAACTAATTATAATATATTAGTGTGCATGTAGTAGGATGTCTCCATCCTATTTCCAAGTGTGTAAACAAAAATATATCCACCTCAGAAATAATACTACTTTCCAAGAAAAGACATTTTTCTGTCTCCACCAAGAATTTAAAATCTAGATATTTTTGTGGGAGGAATCTGGAGAAGATGTTCTACTTCATTTGAGCCTAAATATCTCAATCCTTTGAAAAATATTAAATACTAGGGTGACACGTTTATCCTAAAAAAAAAACATTATGAGAAATAGTAAAAAGAAGATTAATATACTGCAGATATGCTAATTGGATATGGTTATCAGGTGAAAAGTGATTGAGGTGGATATGTTCGATGTAACAGAAATGTTTTCTGATGAATAATATTTTTTTAAAGATATTGAAAACATTGTAGTCTTTTTACTTTACTTACTTTAAGAAGTCATTTGGTAAAGTCTATTAGCAAAAATAATGTATTACTAATATCTTATTTGGTTCACGTTTTAATAATAGGTTAAAAAAATAGATGTTCGACCAGTAATATTTATCAAGTCGAATACTAAATTTATAACATAAGCATAGATGGATGAAACAAATTAGTTAGTATAATAATATTATGATACAACATTATTACTTTTGACCTGTAAGTATGGTTTCTGCACAGTTTTTTACTACTTTCTAATTTCAACTTAATTAATATTCGTATAATTTACATAAATTCCATAGTATTAAAAATTAATTACATTATTTCCTTACACAAAAAATCCTTAAAATTTATGAATTTCGGATACATCATTGGACTTTTGGATACATCAATGGACTTGCGGATACATTAGTAGACATCCAGATACATTATTGGACTTACAGATACATCACTGGACTTTTGGATACATCACTGGACTTTCAAAAATATGAGTAGACATCCAGATACATAGGTAGGGATGTATCCGAGAAGGGAGGGACGTATCAAAGAGGGTATATGAGGACTTTCGAATACATCAGCAGACATCCAGATACATAGGTGAGAGATGTATCCGAGAGGGGAGGGATGTATCAGAGAGGGGATAACACATTCGGATTCATCACTGGACTTTCAAATACATCAACAGACATCCAGAGACATAGGTGAGAGATGTATCCGAGAGGAGAGGGATGTATCAGAGAGGGGAGGAGTGTATTCGAGAGAGGGATATGGATGTATCAGCGAGATAAGAATGATGTACCCGAGAGAGAATTTTGTATTTTTAAAATGATAGGAAATTTTAGAGATTATGAAAAAATAAGATATGCATTTAAATAATTTTTCCTTAATATTTACGAACAATTCACGAAAATTTACCTCCTTATGTGAGCTCCCTGTTATATCGGCCCATTACATTCAACATGGGCCTAATTAATAGACTGGACTAGCATTGCAGACCTGGCACTGATTGCTATTGTTAGACATGGAGGAAATGGATGGGTCATTTGCATGAATACTCATATTTTGGGGAAATGTTTAATCGGCACATTTACATAAATTTATATTTATGTATCGAAATATAACACAAGTTATATCTTACGAGACATAATAAGTTGGGCCGCTTGATGCCGACATAACTCAGAGCCTGTTTGGATTGATTTAAAAATTAGACAAGCATACTCTTGAAAGTTGGTCAAACATACTTTTAAGCCATTTTTTATTTTTGAAAGTATTTGACAAGGTTAAAAATAACTTAAAATAGTTAAAAATGACTTTAAAAAAAAAAAATTTAAAACCAAAAGTAGATCTCCATCTATTTTTTATTTTTTGACTTAAAAATTATCTTTTTAAATCAATCCAAACGGATTCTTATACCAACAAAGACATAAATTAAGTTCAGAACTCACAAGTTATACCTAATATAACACAATTTATGTAAGATAATATAATTCTTCCGAATTTATGCTAGATAAGGAAAAAGTTCTCGTCTTGCAAAATTAGATTGAAAAAGCACTTTAGCCCACAAAATTTGATTAAATAATCAAACGATG
>JAJOOO010001898.1:0-21281 GCA_029582685.1 Solanum piurae
CCTAAATAAGGTCCCTATGAATTTCACCTATTGGGACTACATTAATGCTTTTGATAAAGTTTTCTACTACAATAATGAGTGTCATAAGCATACTTGGTTTATTAAAATTTGTGCAAAGATATTTGTAGAATCCATCTCTAATTGGTTCTTGAATTTGTGGTCATACCACGGTCCAACAACAAAGATTTTGCCTGATCCATTTCTTAAATTATATAAAGAATGGGTTAAGGTTTCACCAGATCTTAACGACTTATACCACACAGATCATATCTGTTATATTTAAAAAATTGAACAAATTTATTTTTTCATTGAATTCTCTATCCCATGGATTCATAAATGGACCCTAGAAGTGGGATTCACTGAGGAGCAAATTCCTTGTCTATATCGAACCTATTATAATAGTTTTTGGGATAAATTGATGAAAAAAGATCCAAAATAAAGTCTTTTTATGGACAAGAACTGTTGAACCTTATTGCAAAAAGGGTCCAAGAATATTGTGCTTCTCCTCACAAGGGAATAATTGTTGATAGCTCCGTTAAGCATATTGCCAGAAAAATTTCCATTCAAGATAGAAATAAAGAAGAAATGATTAATAATTATCTAGACGAAGTCAGAAGGAATCTACTCCTCAATATTACTCAATACGAGAAATCAGACACTTCTATGAGGAGTGAGACAAGTGATGACGTCGCAGAAAATATTCAAGAGGCTCAAGCTAATGAGTCGGAAAAACTTACTTCAGAAGATACACTGAAAAAGGCGGAAAATTTCCTCCGAGAGCTAAAGAAAAAAGACAAGTTGTGAAAGATTATCTTTAACAGGGAACGCCACTATCAACAGCAGATACATTGTTGATCAATAGTAGATACACTATGACTGTACATATGGGACCCACGATTACTGTACAAAGATTATTATTTTTTCTATTAATAAGTTTGTATTCTTTTAGTTTAGGTGCAGGTTAGAAACACCCTCTCTCTCTCTAAATTGTAAAGTTATCTTTTCCTTTGTAAAGTTTGAGTTCGCCGGAGATTTGCCGGAAGTAAATAAAGTGTATAGTTCTCTTAGGCCTTGGAGTCGGCCACCCTTTCAAGGTACTATTGTATTTCTGTTTAAATCTTTTGGTATTATTTCTCATATCTGAGCCGTGACTATATCCGGCTAAAGAATCATATCTATGTCGGATAACTAACTTCGCTTTTATATCTACCATGGAAGAGCTAGACTTTATCAAAATATAAATAAATTTATATATGGTTTCTTGACTTGGTTCTGAGATGGTGGTACAGTCAGATTTAATACAACACGTTATTGGCTTTGTCTTAGTGACTCCGTCTAGCCAGTCGTCGTTCTAAGCCCGTTAATGAGATGAAAAAGGGCGTCTATACCCGATTAGAACCGCTAGACACATGGGCTCAATAACAATACGTATTTGAATCTTGACAGGCCCTTTGCTTGGGTAAAAGGACCAGATCCTTCCATACAGTCATTAAACTATATTAAATTTGCATATATTTCGATTCGAATTTATTCTTTGAATTCAGATGTTAGCAAGCAAGATTGAAGATGACCGCGCGGACTACCGCCCGTCATCAGAGATCCTGCAAGTTGTATTATTATTATTATTATTAATATAATATAATATAATATAATTTTTTTTTAAACTAACAAAAATTGAGTAGCTAATAATAAATTATAAATAAGAAATACTAGCTTATTTATTAAACTAAAAATAAAAATAAAACATATTTTTTTTGTTATGTTCAAATGTTTTAAAATAAAACTTACTAAAATAAGATAAAAGAAAAATATCTAATTTATATATAAATGCAATATTTATGTACTAAAAATGGTGTAATACCTTAAGTTCGGTAAAAAATTACGTGTCTGCAGTTTGGCCCTCTTTGACTGGAAACACGAAGAGTTTTCAGACAAAGAATTAGACAATGCGACAAATTTGACCGGACTCTTTTATTTGAAAGAAAAAATATGTGCAATCGAGTCTTGATTTTGGACATCCTACATATCCCAGGTTATAAGGAAATCAGGTCACATATAGTTCAAGGAGATGATGTGATGAGTTGGAAGTTAAGTGAGGTTCCATCGAGGTTCCAGGTCGCGGCTCTTATCTTACATAAGAAAAATGAAAGCTAATAGTCAAAAGGAAAATAAGAGTACAAGCTTCTATCTATGCAGCGTATCTTGAGTCTTCACTTGAGTCTTGCCATTCAGATATCACCTTGATTTTTTGGGTGAGTATCTTGATCTTGAATTAAATTCGATGCTTAACTTGCCACTTAGAGTGAGTTTTTGGCACTCTTAAAAATGACAATTTGAATATCTTCTTGAATGACTGCATGTTTTCTTGATCAGAAGCTGAATAAAAATAGATGTCAGGAAGTCAGACTGCTACATGCATTGAAGAAGTTGATTCTGGCTATCATGGGATTTATCATTCTGAAAAGTGTTCTTGAATTTCAAATCCATGTTTTGTTTGAAGAAACCTGAAAATCATCACAAACAAAAGAAATAAACAAATCTTTTGCCCCGGTTTTCATTGGAAATTTTTTGTAAGTTATTACCAAATGTAAATTAAAAAAAATTAACTCAGACTAGGAAGTGCTTATCCTAGGAGAAAAAAATGGTCTCAGACTAGGAAGTGTTTATCCTAGGAGAAAGTAACAAAATCCCATTATGTAGGAGAGTCCTGCAAATCCATTGTCCGAGAGGGTCCTGCTAATCTAAATCTCATTGTTTAGGAGAGTCCTGCTACACTAATTCACATTGTTTAGGAGGGTCCTGCTACTCTAATTCTCATTGTCCAGTAGGGTCCTGCTACACTAATTCTCATTGTTTATTAGGGTCCTACTGCTCTAATTTCCATTGTCCGTGGGGGGGGTCCTGCCACACTAATTCTCATTGTTTAGGAGGGTCCTACTACTCTAATTTCCATTGTTTAGGAGGGTCCTGCTACACTAATTTCCATTGTTTAGGAGGGTCCTGCTACACTAATTCTCATTGTTTATGAGGGTCCTGCTACTCTAATTCCCATTATCCAAGAGGGTCCTGCTACACTAATTCTCATTGTTTATGAGGGTCCTGCTACACTAATTCCCATTGTTTAGGAGGGTCTTGCTACTCTAATTCCCATTGTCCAGGAGAGTCTTGCTACACTAATTCTCATTTATTAGGAGGGTCATGCTACTCTAATTCCCATTGTTTAGGAGGGCCCTGCTACTCTAATTCTCATTGTTTAGGAGGGTCCTGCTACACTAAATCTCATTGTCCAGGAGGGTCCTGCTAATCCTATTATTCAGGAGGGCCCTGTTATACTACGTCTCATTATTCAGTAGGGTCCTGCTATACTAATTCTATTACTTAGGAAGGTCTCACTTAACACAATCATCAAATAGAATCACTACAAAATTATTTTTTGCCCCAGTTTGCACCAGAAAAATATCATTTAAGCTATTAGCATAAATGAGAAATATTTGTACCAAAAGAAAAATGCAAGACATCGATACAATTAGGGTGTTCGTTCCCTAGAAATAAAAGATGGTATCTCTAGAGTGTTTGCTCCCTAAGGTCAAAATGCAACTAGGGTGTTTGTTCCCTAGAAAAGAGAGTGATTTTTTTAACAAATAAAATATGCCCCAATTTTTAAATTGAGGAACTTTGAAACTCTTTTTAATTTATCATTTTTTTTATTTTTTGATTTTTAAAAAAAAATGATCCAATTTCATTCCTTCAAGGATATAAAATTTTATTCTGTGAGATCGAGCCCTATTGTAAGATTGCCTACGTATCTTGTATAACAAAAATCAGGTCTAACGTAGTTCATATAAATAAATAAAATATATTATTTTTTATTTACTTTTTTACAAAACACCTCTTTTTTTAAAAAAAAATACTAGAGGAGAAAAGAAAGAAATTAATTCATGGTTGATGTTACTTTGACTTTAATTGGTACCAAAAATTAGTGTTAACATATGAATCACCTTCAACTATTTTCAGACAAATTTGAGGTCAACTTTGAGTAATCTCTATAGTTTCAAATGGTATCTCAAACATACTTAAGTATTTACAAGATCAGTTCATCTTGCCTAAATTAAGGGATAAAATTATTCATACCCGCATATTTCAAGTGCCCTCGCAACATATGAAATTCTACTTCACACAATAGAAGTGTTCTGATCTTAGGAAATTTTAGAAGTCACTAACACTTAGAAAGATATTCAATGCATGAAATTGAGATACCATATGCTTGGCCCTCATGTAAGTATCCACTAATGTGAGAACACCAAAAATGAGATCAAATAGGACTTGTCATTGGCTTGTAATGTAGGCTTAGGGAAAGGTAGGATATTTATTTGGGATAAAGTGACTATTTCCTTCTTAAAATTTGCACAATGCTCACAGTTTTTTTTTTTTTTGACATTTGACCTTTATTTTCTCGAAAGTTTCTCCTCATTTATTTTCCTCTTCTTCTTTTTTCTCATTTTCTCTTCTTTTCGTTGGAATTTTTTTTTCTTTCTAGCTTTTGTTTGTCATTTTTTTTGTCTTTCACATATTTGATCTTTTCACTTTGTTACCCAAATTAGATCTTTGGCACTATATAGATAATTGATAGTGCACTCAAGAAATAGTGCATTTATGCACTGAAAAGGACATATACTAAGAAGTGGTTATTCAAATAAAAGGTTTTATGCTCAAAATAAGAGTTATATAGATAACATGTCATTTGGTAGGCTTGAAAAGCACAATTGGTCAAAGAAAGCCTATAATCCTTTCCCAAGTTAAATGTCATTCAAAATTTCGCCTCAACCTACATTCGGACCAAGTTCTAGATCAACAAAGTCATGCCTTTGAATTTTATATCTAAACATAACCACACAATACACATGAAACAATGAGGTCGAATTGTTTTATGCCTTAACTTTAAGCAAGATAATTTCTCAAGTAATACATATATATATATATATATATATCAAGAGTTACCAAAAGAAATCTATAGGTCACAACAAAGTTGGTTTGTCTTGCTAAATAGTTTAACAAAAAAAAAATTCTTATGCATATTCCTAAGTATGATGGTATCAACCAAGTCAAAAAAAAAAATTTCTATAAGAACAAAATCCTTTTACAGAAACATTTTCTATCTCCCTTTGTTTAGATTTTAAAAATAAGGAAGACAAACATTTTTATTTGAATTTGAATAATAATTTTTTTTAAAAACACTTTTTTTGCCCCAGTTTTTGTGATGAGGACTTTCTAGTTTTTTTTTGTTGGACCGAACCTCAGAATAAGGTTGCCTACGTATTTTTTTAAAGCAAGTATCAGGTCAAACGTAGTTCAGAAATATGAGTAAAAACATTTGTGGTTTGTTTTTTTAAGGACAATTCCTTTTTTTTTAGAATGGATAAACAAATTATTCATTTTTTTGAATGTCTTTGAGTTATTAATTATTTTTTTCTGACAAATGCAATTTTTCAAAGTATTATGAAAGTAAAATATTTTGAATTTTTTTTTATTAACTGTACAGAAAGATTTTTTTTTTGTAATTTGGTTAAGTAGTGCGAAATCTTTCATTTCATTTTCTAGAAATGTATAATATCTTCTAAAAGAAAAAATATTTCATGTTTTCTCTCTTCTTTTTTTTAAAGATCTAAAGATAACATCTTCTTCACTAATCACACCAAAATGAGTCAACTTATAGAGACTTTCTAAATAAATGCATTTTCATGTAGCACATAAAATGATCTACAGTTAACATTTTTTTTTGTAAAGATTTAAAGATAACATATTTTTCTTTATTGTTGAATTTTTATTAGTCTGAACCTAGATGCGTAACCGCATTCTTGGTCTTGACATTTAGAGGCATAACTTTCTTTTCCTCTCGAGTGCATCACACCTAATAATCTCAATTTACACCTCTAGGTTTGAATTAATAAAAATTAATTATTAAATAATTTGATCAAGGTGCGCCACCGCATCCTTGAGTTTCTTTTAAAGTCTCAAAAAAAATGTGTAACCACATTCTTAATTGAAACAAATATTTTAACATGCCTAAAATTCATCATGTTATTAATAAAAAAATATTCTTCCTTCATACATAAACCAAATAAAGTAAAATACATCTAAATATTGAGGATACAATATATAATTCTGACTTGACTTCTATATCTTTTTATTTTATATTTTATATTTTTATCACTCTTAAAATTAACGTCAAAATTAAGCATACACTTTCCAATCAAACAAAACAATAACAAATTGTTAAAAATAAATCTCATTTATTGTTTGATAAATAAAACAACAATAATTTTTTGAGCCCAATAATTTCTACTTTATCCTTATTAGCATCGAAATCAAGAAAAGAACAACATCATGACCCGTTCATTTTAAGAGATCACAACTAATGAATAAAAATAAATAAACAAAAATAACCACCAAATAAAACTACTTTCATTCATTAAAGAGATATAACACTTAACATATTCTTCATTTTAATCAAATTATGAATAAGATAAAAGTGTAAGAAAACATATCACATAGTTACATCAAATTTCATGAATAAATAAAAGAAATAAGATAAAGTTTAACCTTAAATAAAGAGAATAAGTACCGCAAAATCTTGATTGAAGCTCGATTAAAACACCCACGAATTTTTTTGTAGATTGTATGTAGTGGTATATGTGTTGTATTTATATGAAAGTAATGAAAAAGAAAGAAAATGAGTGAATGTATTTGTGGATTTTTTGAAAGAAAAGTAAACTAAAATAAAATGAATTCTCTTTTTTATTTATTTTTGTTGCTCGCCTGTAGTGTCTTTTTTTTGGTTGCTGTTTTTTTCTTTCTCTTCGTCTGTCTGTATGTGTGTGGAGCGTGTGTTTTCTGGATGATTTTCTTTTTTTTGTCTGTGTGTATTGAATATAGTAGTGTGTCGGTGTATTGTGTTATAGAAAAATGGGGAGGGAAGTGCGGTTAAGGTGAGTGAAGTGGGGGTAATATGGTGAAGTGGGGGTGAGGGTAATGGAGGTGGATTGGGGTAGTGGAAAGATGTGAAGGAGTGTTAAGTTATTATAATTATTATTCTTTTAATTATTAATATAATATAATATAATATTTTTTAAACTAACAAAAAATGAATAGCTAATAATAAATTATAAATAAGAATTACTGGATTATTTATCAAACTAAAAATAAAAATAAAACATATTTTTTTTTGTTATTTTCAAATCTTTTAAAATAAAATTTACTAAAATAAGATTAAAAAAAATATCTAATTTATATATAAAAGCAATATTTATGTACAAAAAATGGCGTAATACCTTAAGTTCGGTAAAAACTTATGTGTCTACAGTTGTGAAAAATAATGAATTCTCAAAATAGAAATCAATTAGTGCATTTTTAAAGTTAGTTGAAAAAGAAATTTTAGATTTCGGTGTATAAATATGTCAAAATCAATTATTATTTTTCTCATATCTCTAATTCAGTTCACGATTTAAAGTTCTGGTGCTTACAGTATTTCTTGAGTTTCATTGAAGCCGGAGAAGATGGTACAGAGCAACAACATTTTTTCAAGATATTCACATTCCATTGATGATATCTATTCATTTGGTCTACTGTGTCCAGTGGCGTATTGGACACCCTTCATCGGAAAAAAATGCCGTATATACTAGTAAAATGATACATGAAATAATTAAATAACATATTTTGAACACCCTTAATATAACAAGCCGTTATAGCTTAGTGGTTTCACCTCCTTGGAATGAGAAAATGCTCGTGTTCGAATCTCACTAGTTCTACTTTCTGAAAAGAGCTTTTGTTGTGCTATTTCTGGACACCCTTTGTGAAATTCCTGGCTCCACCACTGACTGTGTCTTAAGTTTTTTAATGGAAAGAGGTATTTTGAAAGATTCTTAGGTGTCAAATTTTCTCTAAACTTGTGTTGAAAATCATAATCTTAATCTTGATGCCTCCTTTCTATTCATGGTGCAGTTCAGAACTAAATGAAGAGCAGCCCCTAGTGTTATGAGCTGAGTTCTTGATGATGAAGGATGATCATACCATCACAGAAATTTCGACTCGTACTACTTCTTCTTATATGTTGGCTGAGGAGAAGAATAATCAGGACGACAATGATTAGGATCTGCCACCTGATCATGTCAAACATGGAATTGGGAACCCAAATGATGATACCTATTCATTTGGTCAGTTGACTACCACAAATGTGATATTTAGCTACGAAATTTTTAGGTACGACACAAATTTCTTCACTAATTATTCATTTTTTGTGACAAAAATTACATTTCGTATTTAAATGCATAATGTCATGGACTTAGAGTCTTACTAATGTTCCATGCGACACTTGACAACTTACTCACTACTCTTTCAAGATCTTGTAAGCTCAAGTAAGCCTTTAAGACTAAGATCGCTACGAGAATGCAATGAAAGACTTAGAAAGATTTAGAGAGTTTTTGGAAGAAGACTTTTGTATTGCTTGAAAGAATGCTTTATAACTTGGTTGATGATTTGCAAATGAATGCTCCATCTATTTATACTACCACCTAGGGGATAAAATGTAATTATTAATTACTTTACAAGTCCCTAAAGTATTTACACTTTGGTCCCTCTCTAAAATTCTCTACACATTCTAGGATATTTCATAGCCTTCTTGAAAAATTTAAAGAGTTCTAGAGTTCTCCATAAGCCTCTCCACAATTCTAGATTCTTCGTCCCTATCCTGATGCAAAATTTGACTGGCAAAGTGGCAGGACATGACAATAAGCAACATATTTTTAGTGACAAAACATATAATTTCGTACTAAAATATTGTCCACTGAAGTTTTTCACCAAAAAATAATTTGGCGCCATTTGTTAAATACCGCTAGTGACAAATTTTAAATTCTCAGTGACACGATATTTTATCACTAATAATTTATTCAATTTGTGACAGACTATTATTTGTCTTAAAATAGTTATAATTTTGGTCACGAAAAAGTTTTGTCACAAAAAATAAATTATTGTAATTGTGACAAATCAAATTTCGTAGTTAAATATTGTAAACTTTTGCTACAAAATTTTATATTAAATTGCGACCTAAGTCTATGTCACTAATAATATAAGCAATTAGTGACAATTATTTTGTTGTCTCTGATTAACCTACGAATTAGTGACAATATAGTTTTGTCACAAAATTTACAATGTTTAAATAGTGACGATTTAAATTTTGTAGCTAAATAATTTAACTATTTGCTATGAAAAATATTCGTAGCTCAATATAAAATTATGTTTAATTGTGCTTGTTTATGATTACAAGTGTCATTTGATAAAAAAAAAATTTCAAGCACTCTCTATAAGAAATGACAAGACAAAATCATAAAATGATATGATAATGCTGATATATATCTTTCAGAAAGACAAGTGATAATGCAAAAATAAAACATAGCATGAGTTAGGGTTGTGATGACAAAGAACACTTATACGAAGTTAACGTTTACTTGCAAGCCTATATTAAATAAAAGTGTGGAATGTTTTATGAATTTTTGAATAACTATTTCTTACTAACGCGAAAATGAAATATGGTAAAAATGAAAGCACCCGTTTTTTGAAAGAATTAACCAATTAAGATTTCAGTATATTATAATAAGGCTTTGTAGCAGTGGCGGACCCACGTTGAGTGAAGGGGGTGTCTCTCACACACACACACATATACGTGTTGGTTTAGTGATTCACTGTCTGATTTTGGTGTTTGAGGTCAGGGGTTCACTTGTCATTTCCAACCTTATTTTACAAAATATAACATATTTTGCATAAAAATGTGCTTAAGTAAGTATTGAACCCAAGACCTCTTATAGCTTAAAACTAATTTAAACCAATGAGTCAAGGATCTAATTTATTTATAAGTGTGATAGTTAAATTTTTAACTTGCCATATATAAATATCACCACTGCATTTTTTAGTGGTAAAGTATTATACATTCTTGAATACGTATGTGAACACATAATCTTGATACATAATCCTATGATAGTGTAATGATCCATATGATCATTTTGTTTCTTTAAACTCATTTTTTCAATTTTAAAATTTTCATAGCTTCATTGTGTTGCTTATGACTTGCGTAAATGTGACACGATTTTTGAGGTGATCAAATCATAATTGGTTGAAATTTTCATTATTGAAATTTGAAAAGTTTGACCAAAGTCAACATTTGAAATTAATGGGGCCAGTTTCATGTTCTAATAGTTTACAAAAGTGTGGAGTGTTTATATGAAATTTTAATTAACTATTTCTCATTGACGTAAAAAAATTAAACATAGTAAAATGAATGCACCCGTTTTAAAAGAAATTAAACGTCTAGGATTTCAATATATTATAATAAGGCAATGTAGTGGTAAAGTATTATACATGCTCGAATATTTACGTGGACGCTACAATTTCGGTACCTAATCCTTAGATAGTGTAATGATCTGTATGATTGTTTTGTTCCTAACAACTCATTTTTCAATTAGAGCATTTTTATATTTATTGTGTTGTTTATGACTTGTAAAAATGAGTGACACAATTTTTGAGATGATTAAATCAGCACCGGTTGGGATTTTCAATTTTAAAATTTGAAAAGTTTGACCAAAGTCAACATTTTGGATAAACGAGGTTAGTTTTGTGTTATAATACTTTTGTTAGGTCCGAAAGATATTTTTTAACTTGGTTGGATGATTATTATGGGTCCCAAGGTGTTTACGAGTGACTTGGGCCTTTTATTATTAATTTGAGTTTTCAGAAAATTAAGTTTGACCATGATCAATGTTTGGTCAATACAACATCCTATGGATGATTTGATTATTCCAACAAGTTTGAAACGTATGTTATTATATATTTGCACTATTGACTTGCATCTAGGGGCTTTCAAATGAGTTTTGGGTGCTAGTTCGAAGATTGTGTTTTAATGTAATGAATATTTAATATACCATAAGAATCAAATGAGCTTTAAATGGTGTTTGATTGAACCATTAGATTTGTACCATAACTTTGGAACTTTAGCAAAATAAATTATTGTATTTCAAATTTGTATAAAAAATGTTGACATTCAATTTTGACCGACCTATAACCCTTCCCAAATTGCTATTCGATTAAATATTTATTTAAAACCTGTTTCTTTTATTACATGTTTAAATTTATATTTAAATGATTATATACTTTAATAATCATGATTTACAAAATTATTATTATTATTATTATTATTCTATTATTATTATATTTATCATTTACTAAATTTGAAATAATTAATTTGTTTATCTATTTAATATTTATAATATAAGTATGTTTATTTTATATGAATTTTATTATTATGTGTAGTATATTATTAATTAAGTAGTGAGTCATTTAATGTTTCTCCAAATTATTTAAATCATATAATTTTTTATTCAATTTATGTCAATTCTAACCATTTATTGTTACAAAAAATCATATCATTTCTAGCCAATTCTAATCAAATAAAATAAAATTTAATTTTAATCTCATCCATTTATTTTGTATTGATATCGATGAACGACCATAATTTAATCTCTCTTTCTTTCCCATTTCAATTACCTTCACTCCCAAAATCCTAAAGGGAATCGATCACTCTTCCTCTTCCCAAAGGGACCCGAAACCGGCACCACCATCGTCCTCTTCCTCTCCGTCGCTCCAGCGCCGCCCATCACTTCTCTTCTACTCTCTCCTTCTCGGCATCTCTTTCCCTCCGGCGAAGATTAATCGCTCCCTAACCAAAATCTCTAGCCGGCAGAATCGCTTGAAGGTTGAAGCACGGATCTTCTCGCGAAGGCAAAACTCGAAAGGAGAAACTCAGAACGACTAAGCGGTGATTTCTCTCCTAACATATTATGTAATTTTGTTTGTATGTGTGTTTGCGCTAAGTGCATACCCGATTACTTGTTTTCATTTTAAAGCTTTAGATGTTTGCAATGCATATTCATCTCCTCTAGTTTCTGATTGATTAGTTGCACTCGATTCTCCATTGATCGTAGTCGGGTAAACCCTAATTTTGTTATCTTTTCCGGCTTAGACAATGATTCTAAAAGTTGTTGATTGATTATTAAGCTTAATACCATATCGTGTGGTTGAAAATCAATTTTTGGAGTCCTAAAATAGTTTTGCGGACCATGTTTATGGTATCTTTGAGCAATCTCTTTTCTTGCCCTCTTGAATTTCGAATTGTGACCTATTTTTGGCCAAAAGATAGTATGATTTTACTTTGTTCTATTTAAGGAAAATGCTTCTTTCCTTTTGTTTTCTCTAACTGACTGACAAGCCTTGGTACTAATTTATTTATGGAAGCTAGCAAAGTATTGAATTCGTATATCTTAGCTGATTGTTTTCTTTCTTAGTTCGGACAACCGTCTTTCATTCAAGAAAATATTTATTTCTTAGTAATATTTTTTTGATTGAATATGTCAGCTAAGGAAAAATCTTTTCTTGATTGACTAAGTTGAATATCTCCTGCCTTTTTGATCACCATGCAATTAACTATATAATTTAGAGTCTTCTGCTCATTAGAGATCACTGAAAAAACAGCCCTACAACTCTCTTTCTCTCTAAAGAATAACTACTGATAGAAAAAAGCCCTCTCTCTCAAAAGAGAGATCATTGATCACGGGAAAAAGCCCCCTCGAACTCTCTTCCTCTCTAACAAACTGATGCTAACATGCTGATTTCTCTGGATCTCTTATTGTTGATCTACGCCTAACTTGTTAATTTCCTTTACTATGCATTGAGTTGTTTGAACTTACATCGATCTTTCTATGAAATCTAAGGCTTTGATGCTCAAAATCTGCTTGAGTTTATTTTCCTCCTAGTCGAAGGAACAATTCTTAAAACTTATTCGGTCTGGTATGTGAAATGTTTCTCTGTTAATACCCAGCTTTATATACATGATCATAGTGTCAAATCTATCTTCAATTACACCTATATTATCTAGTAGTCTTAAAACTCCTATCCTGCAAAGTACCCAGCACTTTGATAGTTAGATTATGAGTACATATGATCCAAAAGTTGTGGCATAGCCTTGATAGTTCTTGTCTCAGACCTCCCTTGAAGGTAAACTTCTCCATTCCTCTTCTTTTGCAATTATTTATATGGCATTCAGAATTTTTTAAGTTTCGTTTGTCGAATTTTAAAACTAAAGTGAGCTCTTTGCTTGTTTATGAAGAATTTCTATTTGTCGGGAAAAGTTTTAACATTTTCTTTCTTGTGTTGGTGAGTTTCATTCATTTGTGGTGGGAGGTTGTTGCAGTCAAGGTCTTCAACTCAAGTTCCACGAGCAACCCAAAAAAGGTAATTTATGTTTTCAGGTTCTTTTTGATTTTCAGTAGTTTAATTCCTGTCAATTTGTCCTGTGGGCTTAATTTTAATTAGCTTCAACCTTCAAGTTAACTTTTTTTAACTCTCTACTCTCCATTAGAAAGCTAGAAATAATTTGTGATGGTATTAATATAGTTAAGATGATTTAGACATGTAAGACAAATTGAACCAGAACTTTACTTTCCTTTTGCCTTGCTTATGACGTGAATTCATCACATTCTATATGCTTGTATGCAGTCTGAATATCAATTAGTTTAACAAGTTATATTTTTATTTTCTCGTGTATGGTCAAAAACATAAAACAAGGGAGAACTCTCATGAGTTTCTTGGACATACGTGAATATCTTATGATGTTTATCATCTCACACCCTCACCTCTATATAAATGTCTCATGCAGACTCCATATACTTTCCCCATTTATTTGTTTATGATTTGAGGATATTCAAATTTTGTTAAGAGTTTGAATGAGGTTGAGAGTTTACCCCAACCTCATACCAATAATACTCCCAAACATGAACCCTCAGGACATCTTTAGCCACTTCTTTGTAGTATGTAACTTTCGTATTTCTTGGACATTGTGATAAAAGGCCAGGCATGTTGATTCAGGTTCTAGTTTGAGCTTAAGGTAAAAGTAGAAACTTCACTCCATCTGTCCCAGTGTTCACCAAGAGATTCGAAGGTGGAACCCAAACATAGATGTGAAATTGAGGTTGTTAAGTCAATGTCCCTTGCTTTGATTCTACAAAGGTATTGAAGCATCATCCACTCAAAATTCCTCCTTATTACCCTAAGTCTATTACCTCATACTGACGGACAAAATCCAGGTCTCACAGTTATGACAAGCTATCCAAACTTAGTGCCTCTGGTGGACTTGACAACTACACAGAGATACTAAGGTAAAATCTTTCACATCCAAGCAAACCAAAGTAATAAACTTGGAGTGTAGGCCATGTTTAGATCTCAAGAGTATACTTGGTGTAGTGAGTCTGTTGCTTAACTTATGTAACGAGAAACTTGTGTGGCTAATTCTTTTTTCATTTATTAATTATCAGTTAGTTTCCAGGAAAAGTTCTATTTTCAGATAAATTATGGCAGAACTGTATCCATCAAGTTCAAGCACCTCACTTAACCTTCATTGCTCTAAACCTTCTCAGCTTCTCGACTGTGGAAACTCAAACACCCATTCTCCCTAACTTGCAAACCAGCCACCAGGATTAAACTTTTAATTAAAAAATCAAGAAAGTCCTCCTTACTCTAGAACCGGAGTAAATTAACATGACACGTGACAGGGTTAGGCAAGCAGAAAATAATATGCATAGATCTTATTCAATAACTACTCCAATACTAGATAGTAATGTTCTCCGAATTATGCACCACATCAAACAAGTATACCCAAAACAGCAAAGAAAATCGAAAATGATATCTCTTTTGACAAAAGAAGTTGTACAAACAGCTCATTCCAGAAATTCTTCATCCTTAGCAGTTACTAGTGATGAACATGCACTCAACAAGAATTTTAGGATAAGCATTTGGAAAATATGCTACATGAGTTAAAACATTTTCTTTTAGCAACAATGATTTGATTATTTTCCATAAAAGGACAAAGGAAACAAAGATTAGAAGCAAGAAATCCCGTGCTTGTCTTCACTAGAATGTGCTAAATTTTTTTTATGGTCAATAACTTGATTGAACTCTTATAATGCTGGATGCTATCACCGAAGATAATGCAAAAAGAAACCTGTCGTTCCACATATTTTCAAAGGCTTCTTTGTTCATGTCTACTAAGCCAGAACCAATTCCTTTCCTGAAATATTCCCAGTTTATGGGCTCAGGCTCCTGCATGATTAAGAAGTGAAGACCCCTTATGCGTTAGAGCCTCTAAATTTACCAAGTGCAATAAATTTAACATATATTAGGAAAGACTGCTACTCAGAAGTGTAACAAAAAAACAGAAACCAATGATAAAATTTAACAAAAAAAGACACGATTAATCAGTAATACTACAATATTCCATGTATCGTCCTTGATTAGGGAATTTTCCCAGTAGTTAAATTTCAGTAGTACTACTGGTTTAATCAAGCAAGCTGCAAAACCTTAAGAAGAAAGACTAAAAGCTTTTCATATATTCAACGAAAGATTTCATTCACACCGACTATTCCACAGTTAAATTTGTATTTGCATCAACAAATCCAAAACACTACAGAATGGCATATAAAAAAGCTCATTGAGTTTTTTCTTTTACAGTAAGAGAAAGGCTGAATTGGTAATGAAAGATTGGAAACACAAAGGTCCTCCTCCCCTATACAAAAATTAAGATGAAATGTGAGCAAGGAAAGTTAGCCTATATACAATACTCATGACACAGAACAATGATCAACAAACACCAAACTCAAATCAGGCAGCCAAGTTTGCAATGCTTAGTTAGAAACAATGTATGGCAACAAGAGCATTCTAAATGATACTACAATCAATTTGAGCAGTCCACTTTAATCCTTCAACCAACACAATTCCATAGCTCACTCAATTCCAACACTTTAGAGAAACTTTTGCAGTTCACGTATTGTCATCTCATTAAGTCAAGAAGGTCATCTGCTCTGGTGAATACCTTGGTTATGACTGCTTGCTTTTCTGATTTTTCTGTCATTATTTCTCATGCACTGAATTCTATTCTCGGATAATTCTCAAAATTTCCTGTAATCACTAATTCTTTTCATCTTTTGTTGCTAGAGCTGCCTCAGGGTTCTGATTAATTGGAATCAATCTTAATAATTGAGAATATCTTTCTCCTTTCCAGTGCTTGCTCACTACAGGAGAATGTATACAATTTTCTGGAGGTTTATATAAAGTGTGCAATGACCACAAGAGCTTGATGATGTAGTAATTTGGGAATTGACAGATAATGCATCTTAATAGAACATTAAAGTAAAATTTAAAATCTTTAAAATGTAAAGTTAAAAAAGAAGTAGCTTGACTGTACCTTGCATGCTCTTCTCATAAATGACTCATCTACTCTGAGGCAAAGGGAAATACTATTTTCCTAGCCTAAACAGTGGAGTCTGAGAAAAAGAGGAATGAAACTTGGCTTTGAATAGATTAAGATTTACGGGGAAGAAGGAAATACTATTTTCCTAGCCTAATTGTTTCTCTGATGAGGTTAAATTTTAAAATTGGTGAATCTGAACCATGTATGAGATACATGCATCCTGCAAGAGTGGCCATGTATACTTTGTCTGGTGCTTTCCTTGAGCTTCTGTCTTTTTTGTGCCCATTCCAATTCGTGCTGACAGCTTAGAGATGATCTATTTTACCCTTGCCATTCTAATAGCTTCCTCCATATTGCATATGATTTATCACATTCAAAGGAAATATGATTTATGGACTCGTTCATCCTTGTGCGTAGAGGGCATGCTACTTCTGATGCCAGTCTAGATTGCTAGTCTGGCTCTGGTGCTTCTTAGTCTTGTGTGTGCATGCAGCTTTAACTCTTAAGAACTTACATGTCTGCATTTTGTCATACTTCTTCGTATTGAATTGTGATGGGAGTAACAAAGTTCGGTTAAAAAATCACACAGTAATTTAATATACTTGTTATGTAGTTGAGAAATTAAATAAAGGAGTGTCTTGTGTATGCATGCAGCTTTAACTCTTAAGAACTTACATGTCTGCATTTTGTCATACTTCGTATTGAATTGTGATGGGAGTAACAAAGTTCGGTAAAAAAATCACACAGTAATTTAATATACTTGTTATGTAGTTGGGAAATTAAATAAAGGAGTGGAGTGGTGAGCCTATGAGTTATGATGCTCATTGTTCTTGTCTCTTCTCATCATCTATAACTCCGTTATTCTTCTATTCTAATTTCTCTGTTTTGTCATTTTCTATTTGTGGCCTATTTGTGGCCTAATGCATGCAGGGTGTTGCACTATATGGCTACAAGATGCCTTTTTTCTCAAGTTATCGTTTGTTAGCATGTTGCCTCTCTCATTTTTGTGAATGATTACTTCATCAGGTATCATGTTTTGTAGTTAAAGGTTGAAGACATATTAATCACTGTTCTATCACAATATCTTTCTCTTATTCCATTTTTTTAGGAATTGACTATTCTGCGGAGCTTAGTGACTTTATTTATAGTCATTTGGTAAATCTTGTTTGTCTGAACCAGGAATGAGTATCCTGAAGTTGAAATATTTGTTTACAAACTGTAATCTTAAACTGATGCAGTATTTGACATCATATAACAATGATCTACTTAATGTTACTTGTGTTTTGCTAAAAATATGTAATTATGGTGTTACCTTGGTGAATGATTGCATGATTTTAGTGAAAACTATGGGGATTTAACGGTCTTCGTGTTGATGGTAAACCATTTTGACAATTACATATGTGATCAACTTCTGCGTGGAGTGTTGCTATTATTTCTTGTGTTGAATGATTATTCATGTACTACTGGAACTCTATTTGATAGTTTGGAGTGTTGCTATTATTTTGAATGTTTGGTGATGAGTTGTACGGGACAAGATTGAGAAAGTGGTAATGAGGCCTTTCCAATACTTAAGAGTAATATTTATTACGGAAAAGGCTCAAAATTACCCTTAGAACTATCGGAAATAGCTCACATATACCCTTAAACTATGTTTTGGCTCAAAAGTACCCTTCCCGTCAAAGTATTGGGTCATACTTACCCTTCTAACTAACAAAAGTATGTTAAGTGCCACGTGGACGCCACATAAGCACCACACAACTCTCACCTCCACATAGACTCATAAGACCTAATTACTAATTTTGCCCTCATTTTTCTTAAGAGATACAATTTCACCCATTCTCATTTCTCTAATACATCATACGGTTTCCCCTTTCTCCAATACAATTTCCCCTAGGGTTTCACAGATTTCCCCTCATGGACGCCATTGGATTTCAAAGTTGATTTTTGCGGCTGTAGGTTAGTAAATCTTTGTTCTTATTTTATTATGTTTTGCGATTTCAAAGCTGTGGATAGTTAGGGTTTGTGACTTTGTTTATAATATTCCGGTATGTTAGATTTAGGGAAAAATTATTTGTTTATTTGAGTTAAGCAAATAATCTTTTGTTTATTCCTCTCTAGGGTTCACAGATTTCCCTCATTTCGCGGTTGGATTTCAAAGTTGATTTCGCGCCTGGTTTTCAAAGTGATCTTTGCTGCTGTAGGTTAGTTAATCTTTGTTCTTATTTTATGATGTTTACGATTTCAAAGCTGTGGATAGTTAGGATTTGCGACTTTGTTTATAATATTCTAGTATGTTAGATTTAGGGAAAAATTATTTGTAGAAAAAAATCTTTTGTTTATTCCGAATAGTTTAAACTATTTCTTAAAGTTTTGATCATTTTCTAGAATATAGGGTAAGGGATCCTTTTCCAGTAGTTACAGTTTTTGTAATCTTTTGAGAATGTTGTCTCGTATGTTGTGGTCCTATTAACATAAGGTTAGATTTAGGGAATACTTGAGTTAAAGTAGTAGTATTTAATGGACTTGTATATAAATATATATTGTTTAATCCTAGTCTGAATTTGATGTGTGTGGTCCCAAATGCCTTTTTTCATTGTTTATTATAGCCTTTTTGTAATCTTTTGAGAATGTTATCTTATATGTTGTGGTCCTATTGTTTATCCTAAATGCCCACTGTTTATTATGAAATAGTTGAATATATTAATATTTGCAGCTTACAAAAACTAAAGATAAGAAAAATCAAATGGAAACAAAAAGGAATAGTTTTTTTCATATGAGGCATCACTTCATTGAACAAGAAACACAACAGAAATAGTAACTTAAAAGGAGTTGAGTCATTTGCTTGTCTAGTTGTCCTACTATGTACAATAGCAAAAGAATATCTTAAAAAGGAATAACAAAATCAAACTAAACTACTTGCTAAACAAGCTCCTTGAATCAATAAGGAGATTTAGTAGAGAAGATAAAGGGATAACAAAATCCTAACTACTAGCTCAAGAAGTGGTCAAAGCAATTATTTGAGCATAGTAACCAGTAGTTAACTTGTGCAGATAGACTTGACAACTTTACATAAACATTGTAGTTGAGCATAGTAAGCAATTTGATGCTTTTTTAGTTAACCAGTAGTTAACTTGTGCAGCCTTTTTTGAGGAACTCTTTGATGCTAATATACAATTATTTGAGCATAGTAAGCAATTATTCTAGTTGTCCTACTATGTACATGAACATTGTAGCAGATAGACTTGACAACTTTCAAAACACTTGCAAAAGTTAACAATAATACATACTACTACTAGACCTTACTAAATTACCACTATATCAATGCAACTCCAACACCTAAGGTTCTAAATGCCCTTTTTCATTATTTGGCCCTCTGTATGTTTTTTCTTCTGTTTATGTTGTATGTTTTTTCTTTCTTTTAGTTTAGATTCCTAAAGTTTAAGATATGTTTGTTCACATTTTTTTCCCACTATTGTTTATGTTGTAAAACATGTGGCCCCTGTATATTTTTTTCTTTCTTTTAGTTCATATCTGCATAACAGTCAGGATTTGGTCCCAAATGCTTTTTTTCATTATTTATTATGGCTTTTTTGTTTAGAGTTTTTACATCTATTGTTTATGTTGTATTAAACATGTGGCCCCTACATGTAGCTCCTGTATGTTTTATAAAGTGTAATGACTTATTTATTGTGTATCTTATTCATGTATGTTTGTTAAGTTATTTTCACTCCATTCATTATGCTGTAATAAATCTGTGGCCACTGTTTGTTTTTTCTCTTTTAGTATAGATTTCTAAAGTATAATGACTTATTTATTTAGCTCTTGTGTGTTTGTGTTTCTTATTCATTTATGTCTGCTTTTCTTTCTCAGTTCAATATGAAAGATCTTTTGGTTGACCTTATGTTGCATTATGGGGGTAAATGGATTACAAAACCACTACTAGTATATGACAAGAAGTATGTTGCTACTAGGAGAGACACTAGTGCAGATCTCTTAGACTATGATAAGATAGTGGAAGAGTACACAAAAAACTTAGGATTTGTGCTTGTGAAACAAATACTAGTGAAAGGGCCTTCTGGAAATTTTACTTGCTTAAGGGATCTGAAGGAATTAAGACACTCCAGTGCCTATTAAATGAACAATTTAAGGTGGTTCATTTCTTTGCTGTGGATGATTTTGAAGAAACTGTTTCTGCACCAAATATTATTCACCATAGTGAAGCATACTTGGTTGAGTGTGAATATGAAACTGATGCTGAAACAGAAAGTGATGATGACCAGTCTAGTGATGATGAATATAACTTTGATGAGTTAGAGCTTATTAAGATGCTGAAATCTAAAGAAGTAAATGCTGATCTCAGTCACTACAAAGAACTTCATCCCTCCATGACTTTCAAGGACTTGAATGAGGCAAGAAAAATTGTGAATTTGTATTCTCTTGCAAATTCCAAGCCTATAGTAGTGGAAAAAAGTGACAGAACTAGACTAAGGTATAAATGCATGATTGATTGTCCATTTGTCCTGCTTATTTCACAAGATGGTAAAGGTCCAGGTTTTAAGGTTAAAACACTGAAAAATAAATCACAATTGTGAGGATGCATTTAAAAATCCTAGAGCTTGCACAAGTACTTTAGCACAATATTTCAAGAGTAAACTGCAGAATAATCCTCAATACAAGCTAAAGAATATGAGAAAAGACTTGAAGGATTAGTTCAACTTGAATGCTAGTACCTCTAAGTTGAAAAGAGCCAAGAGGATGACCCTTCAAAAATTGCAGGGAAGTTTCTTAGATGATTTCAACAGAATTGAGGCTTATGCAAATGAGCTTAGGCTAAGCAATCGTGGTAGTGATATTGTGATCAATTTATCAAAGGATGCATTGGAACAAGGTAAAAGAAAGTTCCTTAGGATGTACATCTGCTTTAATGCTCTGAAGTTGG
>JAJOOO010001899.1:0-23725 GCA_029582685.1 Solanum piurae
TTATAAAAACTTTTTAACAGAAATTGAAGAAAAAAATTCAAAATTCTGAGAAAATAGAGAAATAATAATACTGGCCAATGAGCTATACCACATCAACGTACTTATTATCCAGCTTTATATATATATATATATATATATATAGATTTAATATTCACTGAATATTTCATCACTACTTTGGTGTTCACGTGAAAAATTATGTAATAACGACACAAACAACTACTATATAGGGTGTTTTTGTAAAAGATAAAAGTTTGGAGTAAAATTTTAATTTTCAAAAGATCTCAAATAATGAGATTTGGCCCAAATACTAGAAAAAACTAGTATTTGGGAATTTGGGATATTTGCCAAAAAAAATTGCCAAATAATGGAAAATTGTATGGACAAACACTATTTGCTAAATTTTCCCCCAAATATTATTTGGGAAATCTATGGCCAAACGGGCCCTAAGACTGGCTCATTTGGAAACTCAAACTTGACAACTCGAATTCTACAATCAAATGAGGCATAAAAGGCATGAAGCCAGTCCATACCAAAAATAACATCAAAATCTACCATGTCTAACTCAACTAAATCAGTCATGGTGGTCTTGTGATTAACGGAAACAATACAATCACGATAGACTCTCTCTGCTAGAATAGACTCACCAACAGGTGTAGAAACACTGAAGGGTTCAGTAAGTTTTTCAGGAAAAATGTCAAAATTCATCGCAACATAAGGAGTTACAAAGGATAAACTCACTCCTAGATCTAGCAAAGCATAAACATCAAAGTTAAAGGCTTGGATCATACAAGTGACAACAACTGGTAAATCCTCTTGCTCTTGGTGACTAGTGATAGCATAAAGACGGTTTCCTCCTCCACCTGTCTCTGAAGTAGCTCCTCTAGATGCAGCTTTGTCTGGTGGAGCAACTGAACAAGACTGGGCTCTATTGCCCCCATTACCATTTCCCTTCTTGTTCTATGGACACTCTCGCATAAAATGACCGTTCTTGCCACCTTGAAGCAACCATTGGAGTCATCATGACACATCCCTGAGTGATTCCTACCACACTTAGCACATGCAGGAGACTTACTACCCCTTTGTGCCATACTACCCTGATAATACGCAGGTTTAGCTCTGAAATTCTAACTATTGTACTCACTTTTGTTCTTTGGTGTAGGTGCACTAGCAGATGATGGAGCAGGTCCCTTTTGTTTCTATTGGAAGGAAGACCAGTTGGCATTACTCTTCTGATGCCCGGACTCATTCCTTAATATCTTAGCCCTCTTATTCTTAAACTCTTCTCTATCCCTTAGCTTGTCCTCCTCAACTTGTTGCACATGGATCATTAGCCTTGCTATGTCCATATCCCCTATCAGCATAGCTGCCTTGCCTTCCTTGCTTGACAAGCGAACAACCTAGCAACGAATAAACTCATCCTACTCTTCATGTCAACAACCATCTCCAGAGCATAGTGGGAAAGTTCTGTGAACTTCAGACTATACACATGAACGCTCAAATAATCTTGCTTGAGAGTGAGGAACTCTCGTACCTTAGACTCTCTCAGTTCTCGGGGAAAGAAACGCCCCAAGAAGGCCTCTTCAAAACAAGCCCAACTCACAGGTGGTTCTCCCTTAGCTCGGTTCTTCTTCCATTGGTCGAACAATATCCTAGTGACACCCTTTATTTGGTATGCAGCTAGTTCCACCCTCTCAGTATCAGCAACATGCATGATTTCAAAAACCTTCTGAAGCTCTTCAACAAAATTCTCTAGATCCTCAGTAACACTTGAACCTGTGAAGCTTGGTGGATTCATCCTTAAAAACTCACAGATCCTTGAAGTGTCAGCCACTTCTTGTTGATTCCCTCTCTGTTGCCCATCTTGATTGGTCACAACTTGGCTCAACATCCGAATAGCTTCATGGAATTTGGAATTGGTGACCTCTCCTTGGGGTTTCACTTCAGGTGCATTAGGTACCCCTTGTTCCTGTGGTTCAACATTTCCACTAGTCGTACGACCTCTGACAGATCTTCGTGGAGGCATAATCTGAAAGACACGCGCAAGCACAAGTTAGAAAATTTCCAAGTGTTGCAGCCTCCTAATTATAGATGTGGTGCGCTTCACACTGATAACTAGGACACTACAGACACTGCTTCATAGACTCCCTAGGATTATTGAACTCTGGGCTCTGATACCAAGTTTGTTACACCTCGAGCCTACACCCTGGGCGGGACTGGCACTCGAGAACCATTATTGGCCCCAAGAAAACCCTTGGCCTGGCTTACTTATACAGCGGAAAACTTACTCATGATATAAATACTTTAAACATTAACTGAACTGCTCAATAAGAAACTTAGAATGTATTAAAATATTCATTCACTGGCCAAAGTGGCAACTCAAGTCTCAACCATCAAAATAGCAAATAGAAAGACTCAAGAACTAACATCACTAAATGTCTATCTATGAAGCCTTTAATAACTGAGATGGATGTCGAGACAAGACCCACGACCTCCTAATGAACTAGATACTGAAAAGCAATAAAAATGGGTCCTCCGGAAGCAAGGAGGCTCACCAACAAACTCTAGAGCTCAACTAGAATCAACAATGCGCTGGATGTTGATCCTCGTTACCTATATCTGCATCATTAAAAGATGCAGGTCAAATGGCATCAGTACATTGAGTGTACGAGTATGCGAGGGGAAAACTAAATCAAGACATAAGCTTGAAAGGAACTGAAAGAACAAACCTGGTCTTAACTCAACTGAACTGAACTGAACTGAACTAATTTCAGTATAAAGCAATAACACAAATGCAATATAAGGAAAATCTTTTAAATCATGGATATCAACTCTATGTATTTGGAAATACAATAATAACTATGTATGTATGCAAAGATACAATATACACTCTGAAAAGTATATAAAAATACAAAATATTGCTATGGGAGTTTATCTAACCGACAACCATCACGTAAGAGCTATTGTGATGATACAATGTTTTACCTCACCCTGTCAGGGTCGTCTTATACCTTCCCGAGGGTATAGAACTTGACTACTAAGTGGATCAACTAGTCTACTAAGTGGATCAACTAGTCTACTAAGTGGATCAACTAGTCTATGCTAAAAAGCACTAAGGTATCATCTATAAAGTATGACCCTTTTCTACCCATTATGGCTACTAGTTTATGGGGGTTGGGAGTTGTCTGAACTCTCCCCCATATCGGTGGTCAATACTACTCTCAAAATATAATACTAGCTCTTATGTTTAAAAACATACTTCTTTTTGTGGTTTGAGATAATTTCTCAAAACTTAGCTCAAAGGCTCCTCTTGGAAATCAAAGTTTCCTCTCTTGCTTAATTGTGAAAACATTTACTCTTTATTGAAAACTAGCTCAAAGGCTCTTTTGGAAATCAAGGTTTCCTTTCTTGTTTAAATGTGAAAATGTTTTACTCTTTAGGAATACATAGTCCCGATATACTCTTTTGAAGAAATGGACTTCAATCCTTACTCTTTACTCAACTCAAAACTCAAGTCTTAAAACAAAGTTAAAACGTTTGTAAAAGACTTTTGGAAAACTCTATGAACTTCTCTTGACTTGACTCTTAACTTTCCTTGAATTGAATTATGGATTCAAGGCTCATGATCTCATGTTATTGATAATTTCATGTTGTTTAGACGTACCTTAAAGTGTAGAAATCAATTAGGAAACATAGGTACGTTTCAAGGGAACTAGTACGGTAAGAAGTAGGAAAAAGTAGAAGACATGGCGTCCCTAGCGCTCTGAGTAGCGCGGGCGCCAAAGGGTATATTTCAGAGACTGGCTTGGGCGCTCTGGCTGGCGCGGTGCCCCATAGGCCAAACTTCAGAGCACTCTGTGGGGCGCTCTGAGTGGCGCGGCGCCCCACCCCTTTTCCCCAGATTTTGATGAATTCTCTTGGTCGTTTTTCAACTCTAAACCCTCTAAACTCAGTTGGGTCCTTCCCCAAACACTTAGATTCGACTAAATAATCAAAATATGCAAGAATCTACTCAAAACGACACCTAATTTCATGAATCTAAAGCAATAACTCCTCAACAACTCCAACAATCAAGAACCCAATAGAAACTTCAAACAAATCCATCAAGAACTGAATTTCTAAATCTCCAAGAATCTAAATTCACTTAAATAAATCATGATTGGCGCGTGGGTGAACTAACCCAACGCTATGTGATCTCACATACCTCGTAGGGATCACCCCTTGACGAAATCCACAAGCAAAACCTCAAGAACGATGAACTTTGGCTCTTTCTCCCCTTTTCTCCTCTTGCGTTCTTTCTCAAAAAAAACTAGCTTGAATTCTTTGAGTGCGTAAACTTACCAAATTCAGTTTAGACCCCTAAGTAATTACCAAAAACGAAATAATTTAATTGGGTAGTGAAAAGACCACAATACCCTTCTAAAATCCGTTTTTGACTTTTCTTATCTAGACAGCCCAACTTCAAATGAGTATATCTCCCTCATACGAACTCGAAATCGCTCAAACTTGGCAGCGTTGGAAAGATAATTCAGATATATTTCCTACGGTATCTTATAGAACACCTAAATCATCCTGATCTAGGATTTATAGTCGTTTGAAGTTGACCAAAAACCCATACTTAACATAACTTAGCCAATTTTCCAGATTTAACTTATTTCCAAACATGGTTTCTCCCTAATTCTAATTTTTTATGGTAGCGGGGTGTTACAAAACATGATTTTGTAAAGCAAAAGGTAAAAGACATCAGCTAGCCAAATTAAATTTATTGATAGTGTTAAAAGCCTTTTTTGGTAGAATAGTGTTAGAAGATCAAAAGATTGCATGAGATTTATCCTTTGAAAATCATAGTTCAATATTAATGTTTCTTCAATTTATAAGCATGATAGGAGATTAACTATTTTTATACCAAAAATGTTGTATGATTAACTTTGAACAGAAGGAAAAAAAATCTTTCAACTTTTTTTATTTTGGTCTTTTGAATCTCCTCATAATTATAATGAATGTATTCAAAATATTATATTAGCCTTTTATCCACAAGCACTTGCAAATAATTGTTTAATTATAAATATTAAAATTAAGGTACAAAAAGTCTTATTATTTATAGTTTGAAAATTAGAATATCCATGAACACTAATATTGTTTTATATAGAATTTAATTGTCTCTTCATACATGACTTATTCATCATTAATCTAATGCTATATGTCTCACCTTCTTCTTCTTTATTTCAAAACCAACAAAAAAACAAATAACCATTCTATTATTTTTTATTTTTTTAATAAGCATTCTATTGAATTCATTCTTAAAGGTTAAAGTTATTGTACATGTAAAATTAAAAAATACAAAGAACAAAAAATAAGAAGAAAGAAACACATGAGCAAGACAATTAGGCATTCATTTTTGCTTTTGTCTCTATAATGAACACTGAAACAAAAACTAATGTAACAAATAGCCTATATTTGAGCATACAAAAAACTGAAATTAAAGAAAATTGTTAACAAAACAACAATTCAATTATATAAAGAGAGGTAGAAAAGTCTCATTGTGATTCTGGATAATACAAATAAATATAAAACTAACGCATCAAGCTCCAATGTTTCAATAATTGAATTCTTGTCTATTCTCATGACTGTATAAGGGAGACCTAACAACTTTCACCATAAATTGTGACATTATTTCACCAGTTGAATTAGAGCTCCTACATACAACAATTGTAGGAGTAGTAAAATAAAATCTTTCTTGGAAAAGTTAAATTTATAGGACAAGAATTGCACTAACTTGAAAAGTCACAGGAAAATTTCAAAAGGTCAAATATTATAAAAACAAATATATATATATATATATAAAAAAAAAAAGACATGAAGTCACCACTGAAGTTGTCCCATATTTTTAAAAAGACACCTTAACTTTGCAACCAACCTATTACTCCACTAAACAATTTTGAACAGATATTATTATATCATTTTTTTATCAGCCCCAGATTTTAAGAAGCAAGTGTGCTCACACACCACTCATTACATGACACGTGTTAATTTAATTAAAAATGTAATTTTTTTCATTTTAAGTTTTTTCTTGTTATCTTTTTTTTATTATTATTTCTCTCTATTACTTTTTGACTTATTTTAATTTTGATTTCATCTTAAATTTCACTTCATCTTCCACCCCCCACTTTCAAGTGATCTATCCCTCCATTTTCTTTCTTTTTTTTTCACCTCCCACCCTCACCCCACTCCCCACGTCAAGTTGAACCCCTCTCCCATTTTTTTCTTTTCTTTTTCTTCTTATTCTCCAATCAAATTCTTTATTTCAGTGATTTTTTTATAAAAATGAATTCATACTATTTTTGAGACTTTATTGAATTATTAATACAAAACTAATTATTTTTCTAAGAAAATTTAAAATTTTGAAGGTATCATCAATTACTCCTTTTCATATAACTTCAAAATTAGAAATGATCATTTTAAACGAATTAATGAATTCCCCAAAAATTGAAAGAATTTAATTGAAATCAGATAAAAAAAACTATATGATACCTCCTAATCATCTTGAAATTTAATGGGTTCATCAAATTGTTCGAAATATAAGAAAATATTTAGATAAAGTTTTAAAATTAAAGAGAGTAAAACTAATCGTAGTAAAAAAAAAAAAAAGGTGAAGTTGTGATAAAAATGGTGACATTGAAAGTGAGAAGCTTCAATGGAGATGACAATGAATTTTTGAAGAAGAAAGAAGAAAGAAAGAGAGAATAACAAAAAGGAAAAAAAATAATAAAAAAAAAATTTATGATAAAATACTTGTAAAAATAAAATTATATTAGTTATTTTAGGCTGCTCACTCTCTTTGAGAGAGTGCCCACACACTCTTTGAGAAAGTGCACACACTCTCTATGTCAGGTGGACAAAAATAACGTAATAATATCAGTTCAAGATTGTTTAGTGGGGTAATAGGACACCCGCATAGTTAAGGTGTCTTTTTAAAAATTCGAGACAAGTTCAAGTGTCATTTTATGTCTTTTCTCTATAAAATAAGAAGAAGATAAAATATGAAAATAAACTTAAAAAGATACATGTATCTACTTTAATATCTTGTCTTTAAAGAATAATTACTTATTTGTATTCTTTCTTTAATTTGTGTGAGAAATTTAAAAGGTCAAGATTAAGAAATAAGAATAAAAAAATTAAATATATGAGAATTATAAAATTTAGCTCTTAAGTGATGATGCATGCGTAAAAATTTAATGTAATTAATTATTTTTCTGAAAAAAATTAGAAGACATGTATTTTAGAAAAGGTAACTGAACAATTATTAACAAAATTAGTATTGAGTGAATTTAATTGCAATGTGAACGTTATATGAATAAGATAGATAATTAGATATTTTTATTATATTTTGATATAAAGTAGGGGGGAAATAGTAATCCAACTTTAAAGATAGGAGGAGCTTCCCACCTTTAAATAATACTAGTTTCACAGTATGTGCATTGCACATGTGTATCGTATATATAGTATACGGTGTTGTAAAATAGAATTAATATTACTAAATTAAAGATTTTTAGTAAATAATTATAATTTAAAGAACATAGGACAAGTGCTTTTAAATAATTAATACAAATTGTCATAGAGTTACTTGTATTTTGGTATCAAAATGACCAGATATTATTAGAATATTTCAAATAAAGTCAAAGTTTAAATATGGGGAGAAAGTGACATTTCTTTAGTAGTATTATTATTTACTTCACTCAATTTTGTAAAAAAAATCTAACCAAAATTTTTTTAAAAAAATATCAATACAAAAAATGTCACCAATAATCTGTACTCTTGAGGTTATGAACATAAATGATGGACACCATTTAAGTATAATTTTTCTCTTAAATATTCATACTTGAAATTTAGTATGTGCATGACACTAATAAGGATTACCATATTTCAATATTCTATCTTTATACGTAGTCTATCTTTTACCAATTAATATTTGAGTAATATTATCATACAGAGGTAATTCTACAAAAAAAAAAGGTACTTTATTGTTATAACGAATGACGGTTAAATTGAGGTTTAAGTGTATGTCAAATATTTAGCTTGACCAATTCTTTTATTTTAGTTATACTTATATATTCCAGTAGCATAATTTAATTTTAATATATGAATAGCATCACCTTTGGTGAAAAATATTTCATTTCTTTAAGTTTCTACCTTATCTTTGTAGAATTGTAGTCTTCTCCTTTTTCCTGCCGCATACATATCATATAGTTGTTGTCTAATGAAAGTATCAAGTATCTTATAGAAATTGTATCGTGATATAAAATATTAAATTTTTTCAATAAGAAAAATTAATAGATGAATAAAATTTAAAGTATTGTTTATAGAATCTTTAATTTGATTTAAGATTATTTTATGATCAATCACTATTTTCTTATCTATTTTTATATAGCTAACAAGGAGTGTATCTTGTGACATAAAATTTTCGAAAATTAAAATGAACACAAAACAATAGGAAAAATATATATGGAACAATACATAGCCAATGAAGAAGGAAGACGAAAATATATGTTCATGCTATATTCACTATAGTGTTCCATTTGATTAAAATCTCTTGTCACCAACACTTTACTTTCTTCGTTCATTTTTACTTACGTATCTATTAATAAATAATTATTATCATGTCTATATTATCATATTATAAGTAAAAGTGAAAATTTTTTTTTTAAATAGTTGATTTAACATCAAAACTAATGATTCAATGGACTATGTTGATGCCCGTTGTTTTAGCAAAATCAGAAAGAAACTACTTCATTTGAGGGTAAAAAAATTAAAAATTAAAAAACCAAAGAAGAAATATATTACCCAAATCATGTGACATTATTCATATTTGTTTATTATTATTGTCTTTTCCACAATTTTTCGTCACTGTTAACTCATGGAAATCGTAAGAAAAAATACGAGTGTGAATTTATGAATGATTTGCTACAATTTGTTCACCAACTCTTTCTTATGTGGTACCTCGAATTTCATTGAATTTTGAACTCAATCAACTGTTGCAAATAACCCTGAGATTTTTTAAGAAGAAGAAGAGTAGAAAAGTTTAAAAAATCGTAGTTTAAAAGTGAGAGGAAACCCTCTATTTATAGCTAACAAATAATAGTATTAATAGGTGCTAATTGTTCCTTATCAGAAAAGTTATAACCTTCTGAAAAAGTCACTGCTCATCAGAAAAATCACAACCTTTTGCAAAAGTCACAACTCATCGGAAAAGGCACAACCCTTCATAAAAGTCACAACCCTTTGAAAAAATCACAACCCTTCGGAAAAGTCACAACTCATCGAAAATGTCAAAATCCGTCAAAAAAGTCGCAACCCTTTGAAAAAGTCACATCTCTTTGAGAAAATCATAACCCTTTAATATGAAAGGTATCTAATTTTAATATAATACAAATAATTAAATTAATAAATAAAATAAATTGAGTATTTTTAATTGAGGATATTATAGTAATTCAACATTTAGTTTAGGAGTTCATGCTTTTAAGGTAGTATAGAAGATAGATAGATATGAATTTAATAATTAATTTTAATTTTAATAATACATAATGATATGATGATGATATATGATATGATGTCTCGTGCCGCAATATACATGAAGATCAAAGTCCATCCAACTAATAATCCATTGGAGTATGTAAGACGCGTGGAATAATGTAACAAACCTAGATCAAATTAATGATGGATCCAATTGACAGTGGCTTCACATTGAATGTATGTTTTGTGTAGTGATTTAGTAGTCAAACTCCATTTAATTATCCATCGGAGTATGGAATGAGTTGACACTAGCAGATACAATCGGTGAGTAATGTTACGGACCGGGTCCATTTAGTGATGGATCCAATTGAGAATGGATTGGATCCATGTCATACCTTTTTGTGTTTCCTTGTGTCCTTGAAGCTTGCGAGTTTTATTGGCATTCGCGAATTGCACTAATACATATAACTTATGGGTATTCATTAATTGCAGTCTCCTTAAAGTATATAAGAGTGTAGGAATCTCTGAAAAGTACATTTAAAAGAATGATTTTTGGTATGTAGAAAAATATTTTCAATTTCTCATGAAAGAAAAATATTTTTCAAATAAACTTATTTTCCTCTTTTTTCAAAAAAAGGAAAAAAATGGCTTCCATATATAAAGTAAGGGAAAATTTCCAAAACTTTCCTTAAATAAGAAAATAATTTTCAAAATATTCTTTAAATCTTACCATCTGAAAGGGGTCCAAACCTAGGACCCGATTTCCTGCCGATCAAAGACCTGAATTTTGACCTCCATACCTCGACTCAGGACCACTCATATTTCAGAAAAATATTTTCTAGAAAAATATAAATATATTTACCTTCATACGAAAAGAAAAAAAGAATTAAAAAAATTATAATGGGGAAGTACTTATTTTTACACATAATAAGAAATAATGGATATTCACATTATCCATTGAATTTTCCCATTTTTATCCATATCAAATATGGATTGGGCCAGATATTTTCTCCATTTCACCTAATTCATTTTCAATTGCCCGTATTCAAGTTCGACGAATCCTTTTAGTGAAGACCAGAAAATGGCATTAGTGACCCTACAGAGAAAATGTCTATTGCCTTTAAAGAGATGTGCAAGAAATGTCAACCTGAAATGTAAGTCTTGGTCTTTCTGATCAGTACCAGTGGTTAGGGGTGGACAAGGTATGATATTGAAAAGTTTGATTCAATATTTTTCATTTAAGGTACTATAAATATTATATCATGCTCTGTAACACAATATATTTAAAAATAATTTAAGCTAAGTATAAGTTGATAAAAGAGATCTGCTAGAACCATAGGACTCACAGAATGCTCATACCTTTCTCTCAGTCAACGAAATTCCTTATCTAGTCTTTTATTTTCACAGATCAAAAAATGAAGAGACATTTTCTTTTAATTAGAGATTCGAAAAGATGACTTGGAACAACAAAACTCAATTTCTAGTAACGACTCTGAACAAATAAAGTAATTATTTTTCAATACTGTCACTTTAATTTTAAAAACCCGATAAAAAAAAGGTGAATTTTCTTTACTAGAATTTGAGGAACATATATATATATATATATCAAATATTACTTACTTTGAGTATGTATAACACTTTGAACACTACTTGAGAGTGAGGGCGCAGTGGCAAATGGTGTTCAAAGTCACCATGAGGTCGCAGATTTGATTCGTGAATGTTTATTTTATAACACGCTTTTTCATCCATTTTTGCTACACTGCCAAACTCCGATTGTCTATTGGCATTTCTTTGAAAAAATAAATAAGAAAATTGGGTAATAAATAAATTAATCTTTAATCAAAAATTTCAAACATAAATTTCGCCTCCTGTCATCGCCACAGAAGCTTTGGTTTAAAACTTTGACCATTGCAGATTCACAAATACAATATCAATTGTACACTGAATAATTCTGCTACTTTAATCTTTTCAAAGAAAAACATTTGAAGAAAAATATTTTATTTATAAGCTCTTGTAATTATTTGTATTTCTATATAAATAACATAACTAGTAATATTTGTATTTATAATGGTAAAAACCAAATTAAACTAGGACTAGGAACCACTCTAACTAACAAATCCTAATCAAACATAAATAAGTCAATATAATACCATAAATAACAAATCCTAATCAACTTATTCCTACTCAACTTGAATTAAAATCCTAATCAACTTATTCCTACTCCAACTTTGAATTATTATTTTCATCATTCTTTCGTAATTCAAAGTTGTATACTCTTGCCTTTTTCTTCTTGTTATTGTTATTGTATTGGAGTACTTTTATTTAATCTTCAATTGTGGGAGTACTTCTATTCGATCTTTCAGTTGTTAGAGTACTTCTCTTCAATCTTCAATTGTTGGAGTACTTCTCTTCAATTCCTTTTTTTTTTCTTGGTTGTGTAGGAGCACCATCTCTCCAACTTCCAAGTGTTGGAGCACCTTCTCTCCAACTCACAATATTTTTTTTCTTGATTGTGTTGGAGCACTTCTCTCCAACTTCCAAGTGTTGGACCACTTTCTCTCCAACTTTCAAGTGTTAGAGCACTTTTTCTTCAACTCACGATATTTTTTCTCTTGGTTGTGTTGGAGCACTTCTCTCCAACTTTCAAGGTTGATGTCCTTTCCACCGACGTCTTTTCTTTTTGGGTTTTTTTGATATTTTTTTTCTCTTGATTGTGTTGGATCACTTCTCTCCAACTTGCAAGGTTGATGCCCTTCCCACCAATGCTTTATTGTTTTCTTTTTGTTTTTGGTGTTGGAGCACTCTCTATCCAACTCTCGTTGATGTCTTTCCCATCAACTCCTTTTCTTTTTGTGTTTTTTTTAATTTTATTTTTTGTGTTAGAGCACACTCTCTCAAACTCTCGTTGATGCCCTTTCCATCAACTCCTTTTCTTTTTTTTCTTTTTTTTTTTGTTTTTTGACTTTCTCTAACTTTTAATTTAGAGAATAGTTTATTCCTCTTGTGTTTGGTTGCACTTCTTTAAATCTACAATATTTTTGTAAGTCTTTTCTCCTAGCATGTTTTTTTCATGAATATATTATTCATCCAGCTTTTGTCAACATGATCATTGGCCAGACGGGCGACATATATAAGTCATAGCCGCCCGCCAGCAGTGGAAACTCTTTGATCTTCTACCAGGATCGTAAAAGCTCTAATACCAATTTGAATAAAAATATTTTATTTATAAACTCTTGTAATTATTTGTATTTTCTGTGTATTTCTATCTATATAAAATAACTAGTAACATCCCTATTTATAAAGGTAAAAAATAAATTAAATTAGGACTAGGAATCACTCTAACTAACAAATCTTAATCAAACATAAATAAATCAATATCATAAATAACAAATCCTAATCAACTTACGATTTCTACTCCAAATTTGAATTATTATTTTCAACAATTTTATCTTATTGCTAATGAATTTATGGGAAAATATTTTTAAAAATGAAACCTTGTCGAGTAAAATTGCAATGGTATCTAAATGAGTGTAATCATGAAGTACATATAGTCATATAGCATGGTGATTCTTATTGTTTCATAGTCATGAACCTCATCGACTCATATAAGAGGAAATATGTGATGTGAAGGTCGTTTCATAGCATGCAATGAAAAGGGGATTTAGCCTTACATACCTTAGATTTTTTTATTTAGAACAACTACGAGGATCAATCCTTCATTTAAAATGTTAATCTACAATCACGACGAGTAATAATAAAGCTAGTGTTAATATCAAATTAACAAGCTTGGGCCACATACGCAATACATCGCGTGGCGAGCTCGTAAGACCCTCAAATCAATGGTGTTCTCCCATACACTATAACAAAAAGAGCTTTTAGCGACAACAAATATGCATATTAATAAATAGGGTTAAAGTCTTTATTAATGTCTCTATAGGCTTTAGTGACATTTACAAAGAGTGCTAAAATGTAACTGTCACTAGTAATTGCCTCTCAAAAAACATATTTAGCGGTAATTAACCTATTGTCGTTAATTAATTGCAACTAAAAATCATTTTTGGTACAGTGATACCTTCCTTTCGCTCCATATATATGCAACTTCATATGACACTTTTACAAGGTCACCAAGTACTCCCTGGGCTTCACAACACATTAAACAACTCCTCAACATCCTCATACAATAAGTAAAATTTGAACTCACTACTTTTAATCACCCCCATGTGTTCTTACCAGAATCATGCTTAGAATGCTCATATGAGCTCATAGATGATGAAGGAAAAGAATACTTTGTCTATCAAAAATCATAGAACTCTCTTACTTAAATTCCTTCGAAATCTATGTTTGATTTTCTCTAATTTGAGAAGAAACGAGGTTAGCATCATGTGATTAACAGAGGAAATAACCATGCTTAACCTTGTTATTACCTTACCTTGGATATGAAGATATAGAAATATAAGTTATATGCTCTGAAGCTCGGGTGTGTTTGGTATGAAAGGAAAATGTTTTCAATTGAAAATATTGAAAATGTTTTCCTGGAAAATGTTTCTTGGAAAATAAATTGATTTCTAACTTATTTTCTCATGTTTGGTTGGTTAGTGGAAAATTATTTTCTAGAGTATGATTAGTGAATGAAAAACATCTTATTATAAAATATCTTTTATTTTTTGCTAGAGAATAGAAAATACTTTTTTAGGAAAATAGTTTCTGACCTAGAAATCAACACCAATAATGAATCTGACACTCGACACTCCCTACACGGGACCCGACCATAATCATGACTCGAATTGGGACACGACCCCAACACCTAACCCATGACATAACCCCGACACCTGATTCACAACCTGACTCCTACTCCCAACACGGGACCCAACATTCGAATTGGGACACGACCCCAACACCTAACCCACGACATAACCCCAACCCCGAACCTGACCCTGGCCTGAGACCCCGACTCAAGACCCATCCCTAACTCAAGACCCGACCCCGATCCATCCACTTGAACCAAGATCCGACCTTAACACCCAACTTAATCCTGACCCTGAGTTGACCCCGACCCGAGACCTCGACCTTAGACTTGACTTGAACCTCACTCGAGATCCAAGACCCCGACTGTGACACCCAATCTAAGACCCAACCCTGACCCGACCTTGACCTTGACCTTGACCTGAGACCTTGACCCCAACTCGAGACCCGACTAGACTCAAAATCTGACCCCAACTCGAGACCCAACCCCGACTCGAAACTCGACCCCAACCCAAGTCTCGACCTTAACCTTGACCCGAGACCCCGACCCAGACTTAAAATTTGATCCCAACTCGAGACCCAACCCCGACTCGAGACTCGAGCCCAACCCAAGACCCAACCCCAACCCAAGACCCGATGCCCACACAAGACCCTGACTTGAGATCCAACCCCGACATCCCACTAGAGACCCTACTACCGAATCTTGATCCAACCTCGACATCCACACTCGACTTCAAATTTCAGTTCCCTGATTCGACGTTGATACCTAAATTGAGATCAAATACCGAAACTAAAACTCGATTTCAAATAGGGACCTAACCCTAACATCCGACTCGTGACCCAACTTTCGAAACGAGGTCTGACTTCGACATCTGACCCTAATATTTGATCTCGATGATTGATTCGAGATCCAAATCAAACACCTGACATAAGACCCGAGCTCGACTCAATCCCAAACTCGGAAGTTGAGTCTTGATTTGAGGTCAAGAGTCGGGTCTCGAATCGAGAATCAGGAGTCAGATCCAAGATTAGTATCAGGAATTGATACCCAAGACTTGATCTATATATGATGAAAAATTAAGTTGTGAGGTTCAGAATGATTTTGGAGAATGTTCTCCTTATATAAGGAAAGTCATTTTTCTTATATTTGAAGAAAATAAGTTAATTTGAAAAATATTTTCTGAAACATTTAAGTCAGCCAAACATGAGAAAATCAGAAAATATTTTCTAAAAAAAAAACTTTCTTCGTACCAAACACACATGATTTCAGATGTAGGAGGTGGAAAATGAAATAAAAATCAATTTTGCAACTTATATAGGCAGCCAACTTGCGGTACCTCATGCGAGGAGTGCATGTTGGTCAGTATGTGGTGGATGGAATTCCCAGAATCTCCCTACGTAGGGGCTTCAACATATGGTGGACATACCATATGCATCTCACTTACACTAGTTTGGGGATATGGGGTGTGTTACACCTAACAAGAATGCGATTTGATATGTCATACATAAAGTCAGGTTAAATGTGTGAATAACTTCTGGCGATAGCTTAGATAATTTCCAATTAAAATTGCAAATGGCATAATTAAGTAACATGAATGTTGATTGAGAATTAGATCACACACAAATAAATGGGAAAACAACAACGAGTAGGACGACAAGATATGAATTCAAACAATATCCGAGACACACCTCAACGATATACTTTTTTTTTATTCAAGAGACAAACTCTCACACACACCTCAGCTGTTTGCCATATCGATTTAGTTCTTGTTTCCCAAGAGAGTGAGAAGGAAATCCATGTAATCCCCAGAAGTGTGCTTGGAGACAGCATGATCAAGACTCACACTGTTCCTCTTGTAGTAAAGCTCTTTGATCACTTCCAAGTCCTTCTCTGCCCTGCTCACTATTACCCTTGTCACAGACTCCTCATCTGTCCCTGACTTCATTAGGGCACGCCGAATTACCTACACCACATCACCATTCGTTTAACAAGGAAATCATTATTTGACATTATAGCTTTGATTGTTAGTTACCTTTTCATAGTATGCCTGAGGGTCATAAGTACTGCATCTGATTGCCGTTCTCAATGCTCCTAAGAAAGCATTAGCTGACTTTTCGCCATCGTCCCTCAAGTGCTAGAAAGGAAAACTGAGTTAAGACCTTATAAAATGTAGAAATTTTTTTACACAACATTAAATATTCTGTACACTATACCTTGGTGAGTGAAGAGGTATAATCATCCTTGTAACGGTTAAGAGTTGCTCTGAGTTGAGTCTTGCTCCTTGTGGTAATAATTCTAACAATTTCTTCATGATTAAACTCCTTGCTTTTTATCGCATTGTAAATAACGTCCGCCTCAGATTTGGCTAACTTTGCATCTATTTCATCACCTGCATACCTATATATGCCAACTACAGAAACCAAAAGCTGAAAAAACAAACAGAATTATACATCAGATGAACCAAACAATAGAATACAACAAAAAAATGAAAAATTAGTTACATGCCTTGCGAAGATCACCCGTGCAATGCTGAGCTAAGTCTTCCTCGAGGGAGAGTTTGTAGCGAGCTTGATAGGCACACTTAACAGCCAAAAAGTCTTGAGGAGAATATATACATGACAACTCAATGATGGATGTGTAATCTAGGATTGGTTTTTCTTTTATCGCAACGTGCAATATAACTGCATCCCTCTCTTGTGGATCAAGCATCCATCTGTACACTGCTCTCTCAAAGTGTCCAGACAACTCAGATTCAAGGCGCTTCACAAGATCTTCATTATACATCTCCTCATATGTTTTCCTTATTACCTTCCTCTGACTTGCATTTCTATGCCCGAGTATCGATATTAACGCCTTCTCATCCGTTCCCCATCCTGAATCCAATTAGTACATTAGGAGTCGTTTGGTTTGAATACAAGTTATGTTGAGATTATTTCTTACTTAGTGTTTGGTTTGTTGTATTTAAAATAATATGCATTGCATAAATTTTAAGAACAAGTTATTTGTTTACAAAAATACCCTTAACGAATGTGAAAAGTGAGGTATAAAAATGGTTTAAAGAGATATCTTTGTCATTTACCTATTTTATCCCGGAATAAGTTATCCCGGGATTACTATATCACACCCAAGGAGAGCGATAACTTATCCTGATACTAATTATTAATCCCAGGATAAGTTATTATGCACTTGCCAATCAAACAACAAATTAAGTGACTATAATTTAATCTCAGGACTAATAATAGCAAGATCATGATGAGATAATTACTATAGAAAAGAACAAGTAAATAACCTTTACAGGCCTTCCTAATAGCCTCTGCATCAGTAACAGGAGAATGCTCTTCGGGGTAAATCAGAGTAGCCATTGCTAATTAATTAATTAATATATACTCAAAACTCTCTTCTTAATTATCGATATATATTGTCTACTTCCTAGCTCTTATTTATACCAGTAAAACGTGTTTTTAATTAATATTGAAAGTAACGACATTACTTATCAATGAAGTACTAGGCCAACTTTTGAATAACAAATGGACAAAATACTTTCACATCTTTTTCATTTTTTAAATTCCACATGGGGCGGAGTTTTCCAGATTACCTTATATTGTTGTATTATAGTTACATTTCCCTCTTTTATATAATAACTAGATCTTGAGATACTAGAATACTACTCCCTCCGTCCCACGCCGGCACTTTTCAGATTTTGAGATTCAAACAAGTCCATCTTTGACCGAAAGTTTTTCATAGATCTTTTCAACATTTTGAATTATCAATTATTGTGACTTATAGTGCTTTTTACGTAGTTTACAAATATATAAATTTCATTTCAAAAAATTGAAGATTCTATGTGCAAATTTCCAATCAAACTTAAATTATCTGACTCTCGAAAAATGAAAAGTAACGCATAAATTGGGAGAGAGGGAGTATTTTTTTTAGCTATACCTACTGTGTTGAAGAACCGAGTTCTTCCTACACCAAACAAAATGTAAATTACGAAATATAAAAACACATAAAATTTACCGTGGAAAACTTCTTACTCAACAGAAAAAGAAAAATCACGATATACCATCGGAAGATTTACCTCAAAAACGACTTCACTAACTCAAGTAATTTTAGGTGACAAACTAATAACTAAAGGGACTCTAAACTTAGTACCTTTCACATCTACAATTAATCTAATTGTAGCTGCACTTTCAAGACTACTGTGATCTAGTTGATATTCGGATAAAAGTATATATTTATATTACTTTATGCCTATATCTTATGCATAATTGTGTTGTTACATTGTTGTCTTAGGTGTTTTAAGTTTATTATGAGTTTTATCTGTATAGGAAATGTGTTAAATGAACTCGGTCAAAAAGAGATCGTTTTGAGCTTATTATGAGTTTTATGTGTGTAGGATATGTGTTAGATGAACTCAGTCAAAAAGAGGTGATTTTGGCTTTTTTTTGAAGGAAAAGAATCACAGGACTCATCTGAAATTATCGCATCGAGATACTGATAGCCCGTGATAGGTGAGACAAGAAATATTGTCCTTGCGTCCCTAGGTCATATAAAACCCCTACAAAATGTATTCTTAGAGGTGAACACATTATTTTAGAGGCAAAAACACGTCGAGAGGAGAAGCACTAGGCATTCGGCTTAGGATTCACTTTCTTCCCCTTTTTTACTTGCTCATCATGAAACTATATGTTATGTTCTTAAAACAATAATATGAGTAGCTAGATTTCCTATGTAGGATTTTAAGGGAATCTTTTGTCGGATGAATTCTTGTTAATTTTAATATAATTTAGCTTTTGAATTTCTCTACTTGTTTAACTACGTATTTTTTTTTTTCCAATTGATTGAATGGTCATCGATTGGTTGTGCCAATTATCATTTATTGCTTGAGAAATAATGCATATTTAGGTTATTATTGGATATATGAGAGATCAATACTGCGAGTTTTAAAACAGGTTTAGAGATAATGAAAATTTATGTGGTCATAGTGGATGGTGAGAAATTGTTAGCTGGAGTAGTTTGAGAGCAGGGTTGGATCTACATAGGTTCAAGGGGTGTCATGTGACACTGTTTCGTTGGAAAAATTTACTAAATATGCATAGATAATTAAAAGCAAAAGGAGAAAAAGTAAATATTATACATACAGTGACACTCCTTAACACAAATGTACACTTAGCTTAGCTGGTTAGGCCTCTCAATTCTAAGGCATAAGTTGCGTGTTCGATTCTAGACTTTGTCATTGTTTTTTATACATTTAAATTTCTTCATTCACCCTTCCTATAGGTTTATTTTTTTATATTTTTTTCCCTTTCACCTTCTTTCTCACCAATAGAATTAATTAAGAACAATTTATGAAACATTTAATACTATTAATTTTAAAAATTTATTTTAAATACATTTCAATATAAAAAAAACTCAATAATTTTTTTAAAATATTTCTTTTTAGAAAAGCTATAGTAGTGAGCGCGAATTGTATTTTATTCATATTTTGTTCATTTTTTCAAAATAAAATAAAATGATGTCACATTATTTTATTTATTGTTTTTCATTTTAAAATGTGACATCCCTTACAATAAAATCTTGTGTACGCCACTATTTGAGAGAATGCAAATTATCATGATTGATCAGGATATGCTTATGATAATTTGAGTGCTTACGTTATGTAGAGATAGGGATGGCAATGGGGTAGGGGCGGTGCGGGTTGAGCATAACCCGCTAAATTTTTAATCCATCCCGCCCCGCCCCATATAACAATTTTTTTCATTTTCAACCCGTCCCACCCTGCTCAGCATAATTTTTTTAATATTTTCTTTTTCTAGTTAAGTTTGACACTAAAAACATAATTCATAAAAATAAATTCATGTTTTCATTAAGTTGTATTAATTTAATAGGATAGTGACTTAACAATTTATTTTTTAGAGGTCAATTGGGAAACATGTAAGAAATTGTATTATTCTTTATTGAACCATTTCATTTACTATCTTGAATATTTTAGTAGATTTAAAGAAATTATCAAAACAAATAATGCTCTATCCCTCTTATAACATGTAAAAAATTAAAAATAAGCTTGAACCCACATAAAATCACATATACCCGCCCGCCCCGCATTAGTTTTGAAAAAAATCACTTCAACCCGCCCCACACAACCTTAAACCCACCCCGCCCCGCATCCGTCCAGCCCTATTGACATCCCTATGTACATAATACATTAGCAAGATTATAGATAATGTAGTGAGAAGTATTCCAATAATTGGGAAAAGCATAACTCTTGGCCTCCTTAATCTTGTTTCCAACTTCATCCTAATTAGTTGATAATTTTACTGCTTGAATATTTTCCAGTTAAGTAATTATAAATAATATATATATACATTCAAAATATGAGATCCAAACTCAAAATTTGGTAGTCACATGTACAGAGCTGCTACAATGAGTAAAAATCCCAAAATTGGACAAAAATATACAAAATTGTCTCAAAAGCAATCAAAATCTAAAACAGAAAGCAACAAGTTGATCCAAGACGCCATAAGCTCACAATTGCCTCTGAATATCCCTACAACAGGCTCGATATCAACAATAGCGACTGGTGTTTGGACCTGCATCACACAAATAAATGCAGAGTGTAGTATGAGTGCCAATGCCAAAACAATAGGTACTCAATAGACATCATAGGCTGACTAAGCTTGAAACGTAAAGAAATAATGAAAAGTGAGAATTAGCACCAAGAAGAGGTCAAATGAGCGGAACAATAACGATGGTCTAATCGAAATGTACACGAGTCTAAGGATGAAAAAAATGGATAGTAAGCAACTAACTATAACTTAATTGGACCTCATAAGCCCGGAAGGTACACTCATGCGCAAGTTAAAGTAATTAACCCGAACGAACCCTCATAAACCCGACAGGTACACAAAAGAGCTACTACTATAATGAACATGAACTAGTGAATCCATAACAGATTGGTGCATAACCCGAACCTCAAACCACGGCTTGAACACCCGAAGAACCCAATAGAATCATGTCGCCAAGTCTCACTCAGCTGGAGGTAAAGTGCCGGAACTCGGACTGTGGTTGAAGATAGTATGCCCAGACCTTGAATCTGTAGCTATAAAAATAGTATACCCCGACCTTGATCCGCGACTATAATTTTAGTCAGGGAAATATCCCGTAACAAGAGTCACCATCAGAAGGTCACCGTGGATCGATGTCTACCCCAAAATTGCCAATGAATCACTCTAAGACCGAACCACGTCCAACCCCAAGACGCAGAACAATGCCCAAAATCATTATCGAGTGTCTCTGGGCCGTAGTATAAAGACACTATAGATAAAAGGTCATGAGATCTGAGTTAGAACCTAGCTAAGATTCACACAATCAAACCCTCTTCTACTACATCTGGTCTACAGAGAGCTAAGTCATATACAACAACGTTGGAGAATTTCTAAGGCCTATTGGTTCCAAAAGGAAAGTCTAAACCAATCACTATCCTACACCTAGGCTAAGGTCAATAACAAGCGTTCAATCATATCAACAACATTACGAAAACCACAAGGCATGTCAAGATCACACAATTAAACGTAGGCATATTAAATTCCCTGAAAAACCCAAAAATAAAGTTGAGGCATGAATTCTAGAAACTAAACATGATTCAACTACAAACCCACCCCAATTCCTATCAATCAACACAAACTCACATTCACAAGCTCAATCTAAAGTTTGATAAGTCGTAGCCTACCTCAATGCAGACTGCACACTCCAAATTCACAATTTGGAGCATAGTACTTTTGAACGGCCTCCGATCACCTCCACACTATCAAAAACATGATCACAACATCAATATGGATGTTAAGGCACGAAAATCGCAACAATTGGAGACGGGCCCAAAATCGAGTCAAAATGGAACTGTGAAACCCATGCTGGAAATATCAAAAATGACTCCGTCAATGGGTATAAATGAGCTTATTGAACTTGTGCCCCAAAATTGAGGACGATTCAAGCTCGCAAATAGAAAAAATGAGTTCATGCAAGAAAATGGTAAAAAAATCACCATTATTGAAGCTCAGATAGTCCTTCGGGACAGGAATTTACCTAAAAAATGCATTCCCCGCACTCTCCAAGTGATCCCAATACGTAGTCCCGCTGCAACCCGATGATACACAACTGATGTCACCTAAAATAGAGTCTCGTAGCTCAAGATATCCCGATTTGAATCTGGAATAGAGAGTTGAATCGCGTCTTTGGTCTTAATATAAAAGACTATTTAAATGACCTCAGCAAATACGAGACCTAGTTCGCGATCGCAGAAGGTCAGGACCCCAAAGCATCGTGAACACGGATCATATCCCGCGATCGTGAAGGATCATCTCATTGGCCTACGCGATCGTAGTATAGGCTCACAAACACGATGGCCAACCCCATAAAGCATGTGCGAACGCGGCACATGTATCGCGAACGGAGACCAAGACCACTGGTCACCGCGAACGCGTTCTGAAGCAGGCAAACACAGAGATTAAATGGGGGTTGCAGTAACTCATGCACATCAGTTGGTTCCCCAAAGTTGAAAATCTTCGACGTAGTTCTCGAGATTTGTTCGGAACCTTGTGCACGCAAATGAGATATTCTACCTCACCAAATTCGGCATTCCAGACTCAACGGGGATGTCGGAACTTCCTATTGAGGTTGTCTCAACAAAAAGTAGTCCCACACCCAAACTCACTTTTAAGTCACAAGCCACAACGTTGCTCGAAATGAGTCCAAAAGCCTCAAAATTCACACCGAAGGTCATTCTAGCTAGACCAAACTCGATGTTCCGGAGCTTGGAACCGCCAGAATTGCATTATGAGGCCGCCTACCTGAAGTTTTGACCAAGTCAATCGTTTAAGTTTTCATAAGCTCATAAATAAGAAAACTTGCATAAAAATCAAATGAACGACCTGGTGGCCAAACTGTCAGACCCGGCAAGTCATAAACTTGGGATCGCTATAGGAACGCTCTAAATGCCAAAAAGAATGCAGAAAGGAGTATATGACCTCAAGGGTTATTACAATTATTCTCTCGATAATTTTTTCATGTAGATCAATGGACCGAATCATATTAAAATATTATGTCTTTTTAGTGTACTTTCATTTATTATGTGATTTATAATGATTTAAGGTTTACTATGTTGGCTTAACGTAGACTAAGGGTGTGTTTGGTATGAAGGTAAAAATATTTTCCTAAAAAACAAGTATATTTTTTACTTATTTTCTCATGTTTGGTTGGTGAGTAGAAAATATTTTTCGGAAAAGATTTTTCGTGTTTGATTTATGAATGAAAAATATTTTTGAGAAATATCGTTTGTTTTTACTAGAGTAGAAAATAATTTTTGAAATTGAAAATATTTGTTTAAAACAAACTTAAATTTTTTTGGGGGGTGGGGGGCTGGCGGGGGGAGGGGGTCGAGGGTAGGGGTGAAAAAATAAAAATTTGAAGTTGAAAAGA
>JAJOOO010001901.1:0-10801 GCA_029582685.1 Solanum piurae
GTAAAAGGGGACGGGGGACTCTGAAGGACTTTAGGATCAGCACTCGACTTTTCTTTATTTTTATTTTTTTTGATAGGCTTCCGTGTAGGGACAGACAAGACCAAGGTTTGTCGCTTTGAGCCTGAGTCGGTGTCATCATATCCATAGGGCCTAGACTACCCCTACCCCACCACCGCATGCTTTCGGTCTCTAAAAGGTGCCTATCGTCCCCGCTTACAGTCCAAGAGGCATTGGACTATTATTGGAAAGGGTTTAGACTAAAATAAAATATAATAGGCCCACCTAGACACCATGTCAAACAGTTTGGACGAGCATTTAGCACATAAGTCTCATGTTGGCCTCTAGATTTTAATTAGCATGCTTTCAAACACACATAATTGTGAAAGGTCTCATGCTTAAGTGTGTGCATATAAACACGTAAACAGGCTTCATAATAATGATAAATAATTTAACAAGGACAGAGGGTTATGACATAATGCAGAAATTAATTGTAAACTGATTTATTTTATATTTAAAGTATGGAAAAATTATTTATTAGCTGATTAAAGTGGCAAGACAATTATTCATAATGCAGAAAAGTAAATATTTTGGGAAACGTTTTATTAGGATATTAAATTTAAAGTGACAGATTATACAGAAAATAACATGTTAATGCAGTAGCAAAAGATGATTATTATGAAATTTATTTCAAGTGACAGTCAGTTTAATAGATACAGAAAATTAATCAGTAGCTAATATTAAGTGGCAAAAGTGTTAATTACGATGTAGAAGATAAGTTATTTCATGCAGATTTAAACTGGGCAGATGAGTTATTAATTTAAATCGGTGCAGATTTTATTAAGAAAGTTAAGATTTTGATATGCTTGTAATTAAATCCTATAGGCAGAATATCTATGTGAATGACATGCTAAAAACTATTGTTACAAATCTGATTAGTTTGACTAAGTAATGGAAATACTGCAATTATTCAAGCCTAAACATTTAAACTAATTATCAAAACCAAGTTCATAAAGTTAGATCAGATTGGTGGATTGACATACTGAAATTATTAACTACCATATTAAACTTATCCCTTAAAACCTACAAGAATAATTTCTAAGTGGATAAATTAAAATTAAGCCTATATGCATCATTTCTACACCCAAATATCATATTAAATTAATTAATCTCTATATGCATGGTATTTAAAGCGAATTTCTATGATGGAGCACATTAGTAACTAAGCACTTCATTAATTTTATTTTCCATATATTTTAAAGAAAGTAGAGTTGGTGATTTACAATTATTTATTTGTTTTTAATTAAAAGGTGATCACAATAGACAGTTAAACTGGCTAAACACATGATTAGTTTTAAAATATAGTTAAACAAGATTAAATAGGTGATTAATGGAAATAATAATTTTATTTTATTTTAATGAGATCTAAAGTAAAGTTGCTAAATATGAACTACCAAATAATCACGAACCTATAGGCATGCTTTCTAACACAAATAAGTTACGATAAAATAAACAAGTAGCGCGTAAATCCCCCTCCCCCTTAGGCGATCCCCCAAATTATATTATATATATAGAGTTAGAGTTTACAATTTATTACAAAACAATAATAGAGATTAGATAATATACAAACATAAATTAAATAAAATCAATATGTCTATCGCTTCCCTCCCATGGCGACTCTTCAACAGCTTGAACCTTTAAGTTCAAAACCCTGCTAAAATAAAACAGAGGTACCCCACAAATACAATATAGGAAGACAACAAGATAATAATATCAATTATCAACCAACACACATGTCATTACTTATTTCATACATATGAGCAGGAAACACACACAAAACATATTCCAACTAGTCACAGAAATATAAAGTCAAGCATAGAGCCAAGGGTAAGAAGACTGACCTGGATGCTTCCTTTTTATCCATTACAAATTACAATAAGCTTAAAAGGTACATCAATGCAAAACAAAAGATTAACTTGAACAGAAATACTAACCAGTTAAGCAGATTATTTTATCAGCAATGAGGACACAACTAATCCATTAATTGACCTGAACACAACAAAACAACAATAAAGCACTTTTAAGGTTGCAGGAGACTCTTTTTTTTTGTTTATTTTTTTTTAGTAAGTTTTCTATTGTTGAGATGTAAAAATTGTCTTTCTAATGGTTAAAGCCTATCTAAATACTAAGAAGGGGGTCCCTTTATATAGTAGAGATGAGTGCACAAATAAGGAAATGAATATTCAATAAGGAGCAATTAAGGGAGATTCTGTTTCCTTACCAAGAAGAGTACCAATCAGCAGAATCTTTTTACCAAAAATATGAAACAACTAAGAAAACCGCTTCATTTCAATTAAGGGGAAGCATCAAGTAATTAAGGAAAGCCAATTAGATCACACCGCATAAGATCAGACAAAAGGGATACGTTCAAGGTGTGAATGTAATCATATCGTAAATACCCCTAACTCAGCCAATTAGATTAATGACTTAACTATAGATAGAGCAAGTAAACAAGATTTGACCAAGTTTCAATAAGAGAAAGAATCAATTTCCAGTAAGCATGCGAATAAAATCATCCATATTTAAACCGATTATTTCTAAAGATTACTAAAATTAGAGAAATCAATCATAATTATTAAATTAGTCAACTATGAGGATATTAGCAAGTCAACCTAGCATAGCAAGTATTAAGGCGTCCTTTAACACTTTTGATCAGCAATTAAAATCAATTAGCATGACAAAGGGTTATAATCAGCATGGAAAACACTTTTAGTTTTTTTTTTATGGCAAATAAATATTTAGACACAAATTAATCAAATATTCTATTAAGTCAAGGAAACAACTGAATTTGGGTTACAATATTTTAACAGGCTTAAGGCGTTGATTGAGATCAATAGCAAAGCAAACAGGGAACTCTTCGACATTTTATATCGCACATTTGGGCACCATAATATTTCAACCACGCTAGGCTAGAATGTTAAACAATCTGATCAAGAGCCAAAAGATCGATTAATTAAATTCTCATATATGTATTTACGCATGCAGATCAAAGCAACAAATGAATTCACAATAGTAATAATCAACGAAATTAAAAGAAATATGAACGTATAGTAAGGCAATTTAGCTTAATCGTACCTGGTGAGTTGGACAGATCCATCTAGAATATGGATGAATATCTAAAAATTGAAAGGAATAAGTATTTTGGCTTCAAACCTCCTGGTCAAACTCAGAACTCGACCATGACGGCATAATCCTCACTGGCCGGAGTTATCGCGAAGTCTTCAGAGCTGTCGGCACTGCTTGCTGGTGGCCGGTACTACCCTTGCTGGTTGCTTTTGATTTCGGTGGTTCGCCATCTCCGTTTGGGGCTGCTCGCTGCTCCATAACCATTTCGCCGGAGAGGAGAGTGGAAAAAGGAGGAGGGGCGAGGTCGCCTGGCTGCTTGCCAGCTACTGGCTGGCGCTGCCCTCGCTAGTGGAGTTGTCCACTCGCCGGAGTCGTTGACAAGAGCTGCTGCCTGCTATTGCCCACCGGTGGTTCGTCGGGGTTGCTGCTAGTCGCCGGAGCAAGGAAGAGAAGAAAGAGAAGGGGGAGGCAGATCTTTAGAGGGAGAGAGGAGAGAAATTAATTTTACGGTTTTGGTCTTTTTGAATAAATTAGGAAAGGGATAGAGGATTTGATCTCATCCATTGAATTGAATGAGATGGTTGGTCAGGATTCGATCTAAGGCTTTGACTAAAAGAAGGACGACTGAGATTAAGAGATGAAATCTTAAAATCAGCTTGAATTGAATTTAGAATGGCCAAAATTGAAATAAAATTGGATAGAATTGAATGAAAGGATGACTATAATTGAAATACAATTGGGATTGAATAGGCTAGAATTGGAATGAATTAGAATAAAAGGGCTACAATTTAAATGATTTTGAGAAAAATTAAAGAAATGCTATTCAATTAAAATACTACAAATATTATAACATTTTATATAATAAAAATCACTTAAATTTTAAAAGATTTGAATAAAATAATTATTTTGAGTTTTACTTATAATTTTTAAAAATATTTTAATAATATTTACGATAATTTTATAAAGCATGCATACTAAAATATATAATTTTTAGACAAAATTGATTAAAATTTTAAACTTGACATATATTTTAAAAATACGTATTTAATCGAATAGCATTCCAAAAATGGTTAGAGGTTGGTCAAAATTGGGTGTCAATAGCTGCCCCTTGGTTGCTTGAGAATGAAGGATAAATTGTCGGGCAACCAACGTTGACTTTGTAGCCAATTTTGTTCGACTTACAATAAATGTCAATGGGATCATTTGAAATGATATAAGGTTGAAAAAGGTTACGACCGAGACTTTGGTATTAAGCCGCCTACATATCTCTAGTTATACGAGAATCAGGTCGTGTGTAGTTCTAGATTCAGGAGCAAACGAAACTCCTAAAAATTGAAAGAGCGGTACGATATTTGAACGGAAACGATATTGGCTTGAATGTATAGGTTTAGAGTAGCGAGAAAAGCAATGACAGAGAGATTTTCGATTTAAGGGCAAAGGATCAGATAAGAAGCGGTAGCCAAGGATTAAATGAAAAAAATGGTAATACGAGTAGCAAAGAGTTGATAGGGCCTTGTTCGATAGACATGAGCACGATAATCGTAGCCGAGAGGTGAAAAAATGTCTTACCTGCAAATTGTTAGTCTCTGCAAATCTGTAGCTTGTAATATGATTAGAGCAAATATTTCAAGCAAACGGTAAAAGTAAACATGATGCAATTTCCCATATCGACCATGATGTTTGCCTTAAGACTATGAAAATGATGTCCTAGGCTATGATGTCTAGGGAAATGATACAAAAGAATATATCCTCAGGTCATGAAAATGTTGTCTGCGGGCCATGAAAAATGATGCCTTTAGACTATGACACCTTAGGATCATGATAAACAAAAATTAAATTCTTAGGCCATAATATGATGTCTGCAGGCCATGAAAAATGATGCCTTTAGACCATGACGCCTTCAGAACACAAGTAATGAGTAAAGAAAGTGTATCTGTAATTTGGGCATCTATTGGTACTTGTGACTTGATTTGAATTTATTCAGGCACATACAATTCTCGGGTACAATGCAATCTCGGGCACATGCAATAATGCAATTCTCGGGCACAATGCAATCTTCGGGCACATGCAATCTTCGGGCACAATGTAATCTCGGGCACATGCAATTCGGGCACCATGCAATCTTGAACACATGCAATTCGGGCACCATGAAATCTCGGGCACATGCAATAATGCAATTCTCGGGTACAATGCAATCTTCGGGCACATACAATCATCGGGCACAATGCAATCTCGGGCACATGCAATTTGGGCACATGCAATCCTCGGGCGCATATAATAATGCAATTCTCAGGGACAATGCAATCTTCGGGCACATACAATCTTCGGGCACAATGCAATCTCGGGCACATGCAATTCGGGCACAATGCAATCTCGGGAACATGCAATAATGCAATTCTCGGGCACAATGCAAATCTCAGGCACAATGTAATCCGACCACATGCAATCATCGAGCGCAATGCAATCTCGGCCACATGCAATTCTCGGGCACATGTAATTCTCGGGCACAATGCAAAACTTGGGCACATGCAATTCTCGGGCACAATGCAATATCGGGCACATGCAATCTTCGGGCACAATGTAATTCGGGCATAATGCAATCTTTGGGCATAATGCAATTCTCGGGCACATGCCATCTTCGAGCATAGTGTAATTCGGGAACATAATAGTTGATTGAGGGCATAAAGTATCTTGGACCTTTGCCTTGTTGGCAGGGTCGAGTGCCATTCGTTGACAAATTTTGAGCTCTTAAGATTGTAGCTTGACCCTTCGTCCTGTTGTAAGGAATGGGTGTAGTTGAATGTCGATTTTTTGGGCCTGATACAAAGTAGCTTGATCCTTCATCCTATTGGAAGGATAGTGTGTCATTTAACTGGTGACTTGGGCTCAATAATTTGGTCCTTCGCCTTGTTGGAAGGATAGTGTGCCATTTGTTGGCAATTTGTGGGCCCTGAATTATTGTAGCTTGACCCTTTTCCTGTTGGAAGGATGGGATGTCATTGATTAGCGATTTGTCAGGCTCAAAGTGGTGGTATGTTGATCCTTCAAGTGATCTTGAAGTTGCTCTTTGTATATGTACCTGTCTTTTCTACATTCAAAGAAAAAAAGTTAGTTAAAGGGGAGGTTGATTTGTATCCCTGATTTGGCACAATATGCTCCTTTGATGTTTGCTCGAAGTCTTTGCAGCGTTGTCAAAAATTTTGAGGTTCCCTCAAAATTTTCTGCCCCAGTAGAGATCTTTTGTTATGCTGATCTTCGTTGTAGATGGTAGCTTGGTTGCCGTGAGTTTTGAGATCATCTCAAATTTTGCCCCAGTCCTGATTTGTGTGAAAGAATTTTTGAGACCCTCTCAAAAATTCTGCCCCAGTTACTGATTTGCGAGAAGAAATGCTTTTGAAGGAATTTTTTAGCTTCTCTCAAAAATTCTGCCCCAATATCATCATTTGCAAGAAAAAGTCCTTCTGATGGAATTTATGAGACCCTCTCAAATTTTTTGCCCCAGTTACACAGTCAAAAGGGCAAAATGGAATTTTTTATTATGATAAGACCGAACTCCATAGGAGCGCCTACGTATCCCCTCTTAAACGGGAATCAGGTCTGACGTAGTTCCAAATACAAGAGCATTAGACATTAAACAAAGCATTCTTAAGCAATACTGAAATGATAGATTTTGACCAACTTTATTGCCCATACACTAACATGGGTATTTTCCTTGTCTGAATGAAGAAAACTTGAACTTAAATGGCACAAGCCTTATTTGGAAACTGCTTCAAGTAAACTTCGGCACGTTCACTGTTGGGACTCTTTTGGCACAAGGTCTGTCCAGTGTATAACTTTAGCTTCAATCAGTTGATGAATTTTGCCTCCTAGAGCACGACATGTTTCAATAGTATGTCTCTTCATCCCTGAATGATAGTCACAAATCTCATTTGGGTCATACCCCTTGTATTGAGTATCTGGATTCTTGGTAGGGATAAGTGTCACATAGCCAGCCACTTTAAGCCTTTTATTGAGTTGGTCAAAGGATTCAGCTAAAGAAGCGTAAACTTTAATGGTCTTATTCGCAACATTGAATAGGTTTTTGCGAATATGAAGTTGAGTGAGGGTTTTGACATTGTGGATAGGGTATGCTAATTGTTGATATGGTAAATGAGGCCTTTGGGATGAAGGCATTTGATATGGAGGAATTTGGAGAGGTGCGCGATACCAAAGACCTTGGTGTAGAGGCATTTCATACCGAGGAGCTTATATGATGGGATTCTGTAGACGTGGAGTGAGATATGGAGGTCTAGAATCATATGCATGATGTTGAGGAGGATATTGATAATTTGGAATGTGAGTGTTCCTTGGAGGCATATAAATGGAGCTTGGTTGGTTTTGAGGATGAGAAGTAGGGTGTGTTGGTGGAGGATTATTTGGAAGGTGGCTTGGCTTGTGACAGGTTACTTATCCATGTATGTCTTCAAAGTGGGATTGGCGGAGAGTAACAGCTTGGCCAAGTCACGCATACCACATATCTCTTCTTCTAAATCCTTTATTTTCTGTTCTAAACTTGGGGTCGACTTGTTCAGAGAATGCTCCTTCTCGATAGTTTTACCCATAATCTTATTACTAGTCACCTTCTTTTTTCCTTTGCGATTCTCACTTGGGAGAGAAGGAGGAGCGTCCTTTGATCGTGTGTGGTAAATCATGGTCTATAGATCAACCATAAGGGGAAGGGTAGAATCAAAATAAAAACGAAAGAAAGCCCAAGTTAGAACATTGCATAAATTGGGATAACAAACACATTGTTGTAAGATAAACTCCCTAAATGCAAGGGGCCTCGTTGAGCCAGAGGTAGGCCTAAGATGACACATAAGTGATGCACAATAGTTAATTCAAGCCTATTTTTCCAATTTGGAGTTAAGTTAGAGTAAAATTCTAAACTCCATTTTGACATAATTTGGCTTGATTTAACTATCATGATTACATTGACACATAATTATGCAGTTTGTCTGATGGGTGTTGAGCCCTTTAGCCGATAGGGTGACTACTAATTGTGCGGATTGACACCAATGGTCAAACCACCTAAGATTTATGCAGCATGTATGACCTAATGGAGATTTCTAAGAGTTGGTTTGACACGAACTTGAAGAGGTTCTATGCGAGAAGGCTCGTGGTTTCCCGATAGTAATACTATCCGTTCTGTCCACGCATATGCCGACTCTCTATAATGGGTATTTGAAGAGAATTGAAGTATTTGTGAGAGGTGCAAAGGCACAACATCACGATAAAAAAAAGAAAAAAGGAAGAGGGTCCCAATTGGGGGAAGTATGAGCGGAATGAAAGTTTATCAAAGTAGTAACAATTAACATGTAGATGAAAAGCGGTAACACATAAACAGTTTTAAGAAAAGCAGTAAATAAATATATACTTACATAAATAAAAGAAGTAAACATATAAAAAAATTAGAGGATCAAGCAAATAAGGAAATGGGGTATGGGATTAAGCATGAAACTACTTAACAATAATAAAGAAACAAACAATGAAATGACCAAATAAAGTAAACCCCACATAAGCATGAGACACGTAATGGTAAGAACCTAATATCCCCAGTGGAGTCGCCTTTCTGTCGCACCCCATTTTTTCTCAGCAAAAAACAGATTTCGACCTAACAACTCTTTTTGGGCTTTGGAATGGATTGAAGAGTCGCCACCTAACGAATTAAGGCACGTTAGGGCGCCTATCTAACCTAATTAAATCTAACTAGAGGTCAACGAACCAAAGATCAGGGTAAGGGTTCAAATTACCTCGAGGGGAAGGTGTTAGGCATCCCTCGAGGTCCACAAATGTGGGTCCCTGCCGTATCTCATGCAATATATGGGGGTTATAAGCAGCAAGTATGGTCACATCATTTATTATTTAGTTAGTTACTTATGCCACCTATGTGATATAACATTAAACAATTAAGATTACTTCAATTATTTATTTAATTAATTAAGCATGCAAAACTAGGTGATAACATAATATTTAACAATTGAGATTACTTCATTTATTATTTAATTAATTAAATATGCAAAATTAGGTGATAACATAATATTAAATAATTAAGGGCACTTTAGTTATTTTAAGTAATTAGTTAAGCATGCAAGACTAAATGATAACATAAAAATAAATAAATATTAAACAATTATTAAAGAGATAAGCGAGGAGACAGAAATTGCACAAGTAGATAAGCAAACAATTTTTTTTATATTTTATTTTAAACTATCCCAAACAATTATAATTATAAACAAATAAAGGGACAAAAGAAAAGGGAGACTCTGAAGGACTTTACGGATCAACACTCGACTTTTCTTTAATTTTTTCAGATAGGCTTCCGTGTAGGGACAGACAAAACCAAGGTTTGTCGCTTTAAGCCTGAGTCGATGTCATCATATCCGTAGGACCTGTACTACCCCTACCCCACCACCGCATGCATTTCGTCTCTAAAAGGTGCCTAGCATCCCCGCTTAAGGTCCAAGAGGCATTGGACTACTATTAGGAGGTTTTAAACTAAACATAAAATAAAGGTTCCTAATAGGCCCACCTAGACACCAAGTCAAATAATTTGGACGAGCATTTAGCACGTAGGGTCTCAAATTGGCCTCTAGATTTTATTAAACATGCTGGCAAACACAAGTAATATGAAAGGTCGCATGCAAAGTGTGTGAGCATACAAACGGGCATTAACAATATAATTATTTAGTAAAGGAAGAGCAGAAAATTGTTACAAGTGCAGAAAAGCTTTTTAGACTGATTTTTTAAAAGGTGGTAGAAAATTATTACAGAATGCAGATTTTAGTTATCAACTGATTTTAAAAGGACAAAAATTTATGACACAGTGCAGAATTTATTTATTTTATTAATAAAGCATGCATGAATTATTTATTTATTAGTTGATTAAAAGTGGCAAGACAATTATTCATAATGCAGAAACTAAAATATTTCGGGCAGAATTTTATTAGGACAACAAATTTAAAGTGACAGATTATGCAGAAAATAACATATTAATGCAGTAGCGGATTAGACTATTATGAAATTTATTTCAAGTGACAGTCAGTTTAATAGATACAGAAAATTAATCAGTAGCTAATATTAAGTGGCAAAAGAGTTAATTACGATGTAGAAGATAAGTTATTTCATGCAGATTTAAACTGGGCAGATGAGTTATTAATTTAAATCGGTGCAGATTTTATTAAGAAAGTTAAGATTTTGATATGCTTGTAATTAAATCCTATAGGCAGAATATCTATGTGAATGACATGCTAAAAACTATTGTTACAAATCTGATTAGTTTGACTAAGTAATGGAAATACTGCAATTATTCAAGCCTAAACATTTAAACTAATTATCAAAACCAAGTTCATAAAGTTATATCAGATTGGTGGATTGACATACTGAAATTATTAACTACCATATTAAACTTATCCCTTAAAACCTACAAGAATAATTTCTAAGTGGATAAATTAAAATTAAGCCTATATGCATCATTTCTACACCCAAATATCATATTAAATTAATTAATCTCTATATGCATGGTATTTAAAGCGAATTTCTATGATGGAGCACATTAGTAACTAAGCACTTCATTAATTTTATTTTCCATATATTTTAAAGAAAGTAGAGTTGGTGATTTACAATTATTTTTTTGTTTTAA
>JAJOOO010001903.1:0-27149 GCA_029582685.1 Solanum piurae
ATTTGTATTTAAAAAAATTAATAGTATTTAGTTTGGTTTTGATTTTTGTTCGAAAATTTAAAGAAATAGTGTTAACTAATTCTACACATATTTTATAGTTATATATACATGATATATTATTTTTTATATGAATAATTTAAGTATAATTGAGTTATACTATAAGAATTAATAATTATAAGATTCAAAATGGAATAAAGACAATAATTCATTTGAATGAATCGTTTTTTTTACTTTGATGTATGGTTAATAACTAAACAATTGAACCAAAACTAATAACAAATAAATCAATTAAATTGGTTTGATTTTGATTTAAATAATTTTATACTAATTTAATTAGGATAATTTAATTTTGATAAACAATATTTGTAAAAAAAAACAACCTTGGAGACTAAATAAATGAATTATTAATTAAAACTAAATAAATGATCTACCCTAATAATATTTCATATCTTGGAACAAGGCAACAATATTTCAAAGTTAATTTTAGATAAATTTTTAAAAAGTCGAAAATCAAAAGTTCCAAAAAAAAAAACTTTCATTTAATTAGCTGGAATGAATACTCCATCATGAAGTTTGGTGAACTATTTGTTTATATTTGATCATAAAATCTAACAACTTTAGTTGGATTGGATTAACCAATTTAAGATGTGGTCACAACACCTATATCATGATGAATCATGATTGCGATGTGCGTTAATATTGATTAGTATTCACAACTTTGTAATATCCAAAGAAAGTATTAACCACTATAAGAGCTCATTCACACACCACGGTCATTAAAAGCTTTAAAGTAAAATTAATTTAGAGGGTTATTATACATTTTTAAACGTTTCATGATTAAATCGACTAGTGGTACTTTCTAGATGCTGCCTTGAAATAGAAAGTCTTTTCAATTCCATTTGATTCGGGGTGTCTTCGCCGGTAGTAACCTCTTGAATTGTTGAATAACTTCTTTTTCGCAAAGCTTACCAATCCTACACCCCTTTCTTTTATGCCTGGTGACGAATCTGTTTGTACACTGATTATAAGCTAAATCATAGTTAATTCCAACTGAAAAATTAAAGAAATTATCCACAATTTTTTACTCATCGTTGAAAGTATGCGCAACTTGGAGTTAGAGTTAAAATTTGAATACTCCCCTCCAACTCAACGTCCCCCGATTCCTACCTCCTTAACTCCCCAATCCCTATATATCTTAACCATTTCACCCTGCCACCGAGGCTCCACTCCTCACCCCTATAGTGTTTTACTAGATTTCATATAAACGCTCTTAAGACTATTTTTTTTTACTTATAATTATCAAACACTATAAAATAAGTAAGAAATCAATTTGTTTTTCAAGAGAACGTTTTTCATGAATAAGGTAAGAGTGACCTCTGTGGTGGACAAAATGAGGAAGGTGAGACTGTGATGGCTTAAACATGTGAAAAGGAGATTCATAGACACATCAATAATCGAGGAGGTGCAAAAGACTAGTTATAAAGGGTAGAGGAAAGACAGATGTAGACCGAAGAGTATTGGAGAGAGGTGATAAGACAAGATATGACGCAACTTCAGTTTACGAAGGACATGACCTTAGACGAGAAGGTGTAGAGGACGTTTATTAGGGTAAAATGTTTGTAGGTTGTGCAATGATGTCTTGCTTAGGTGACTTGTTTATCATTTATATTAGTTGTATTACTGTAGTTTTTGTTTTTGATTTTTTCATTGTTTCATTGTTTTCAATAATCTATCTTAGTATATTGTTTAATATGTTTCAATTATCACATTATTCTATTATTGTTTCGAATACTTTTTCGGTAGACTTAGCATTGCTACTTGTTAATTGATATATTCTCTTTACGATTTCCTTATTCTTTATACATGAATTTGTTGCACTTGAGTCATGAGTCTTTCGAAAACAAAATATGGTAAGATTTGTGTATATTCTATCCTCTCCAAATCTTACTCGTGAGATTTCACGAAAGTATTATTGTTGTTGTAATGTTCTTCTTGTACCAAACACACCCTAAAAACGTTACTTGATCGGTTAAGAATTGAAGTCGAAGATTATTCTTTACTAAACAATTGTTAATTATTTTCTAGATCTTTTTCGATATTTTCTCTTTCATTCTTCCTTACTATTGTTGTTTTAGAATAAGTACTTTGTTTTAAAAAAATAAATTATTTTATTAAAGTTAGTGTTGACAATAAATCAAATTAAAACCTTACATTTTTTATCCATTTAGATTCAAAGTCTAAAAACCCTTTTAATAAAGGGAAGAAAGTCTGAAAAATATTTTAACTTTGGCCAAAATTGCTGTTACGATACCAAACTTTGGAAAAGACCCTTTTACCCCTGTACTATTTAATACAGTAGTATATTTTAAAGGTATATATGTGTCTACGTGGATATCATAAATATTGAATCATTTTAAATAGTAATGTGTCCACGTGACACATATATACCTTTAAAATACACTATTAAATAGTGCAACGGTAAAAGATCCTCCATAAAATTTGGTATTGTAACAGTAATTTTGGTAAAAATTAGAATATTTTTCAGACCCTTTTCCCTTTAATAAACGAATAGTTTAAAAAAAATTCAGAGTTTTGGACAAATTGATTGACCTCAAGCGCGGAACGGCGTCGTACCCGGACTACCCTTCTAAATCAAAACCCTGCTAAAACCCTAACAACAATGGCGGATTGTGAGTCGAACTCAGCACACAGAAAGATGAAAATGAAGAAACGAAAGCAACATAGCGCCGACAAAGAAGAAGGCTGTAACAGACCTTCAAAATCCCATCGCACCGAACAGCTGGCTGGTGAAGTTGAAGAACCTATAGTTGTTCCGGAAAGTGAAGAAGCAATTAAGATACAGGATGATTCCCCATGGAGAAATCTACAGTTGATATTTTCCCTTCAGAACAACTCTATCCCTCTCCCAGAGTCAGTACTAATACTTCAAAGTTCTGCTATATTTTACTGATAAAAAAGTTCGGTTTCGTTTCTGTTATGGAGTTTTTTTTTTGCTTTGTTTGCAAGTTCACTGATTTGGTTTTGGTAGAATTAATTTTGTTATTAGTTAGAAGAGAAACTTTGTGCATTTGATAGTTTTATTTTGTCTTCTAAACAAATACTCGAAATCCAGGCTAGTTGGGGTCGGCTATATGAATAATCACTATAGATGGGAATTAATCATAAAGTGACTAGTTTTATGCGGTCTGTCAACATACCTTAACCCTTCTCTGGCAATGTTAGCAAGTTCACACGTTTGGACAAGAATGGAAAACAATTCTTTAGGAAAAAACAGAACGTCTAAGCTGGTAATTGGTTCAAACTTTTGAAAAAGAGTTGCTCCAAATGCCATTGCAGAAACTGTTTCTCAACCAAAACTAAATGATTTTTTTTTTATTCTCCAGCTTTTGGATGAAAACCAGTTTTTGCAACAAAAAACTGATTATTATTTTTTTGGCAAAGATTCTTCTTTGACCTTTTGAACCAAGTGCCAGCCATTATTTTCATGTCGAAACACAAGTGTTCTCACATTTGTTTACTGTGAATTGATGATTTTCTTCTAACAAACTAATTCTAGTGCAGAAAATTGGAGCTGGCATATAATTATGTGAAATCAAGAACAGAAGGGGCTGGTGAAAGCAGAGAGAAAATTCAGACAGTAAGCTTTTCAAGAGTGGTAGTTTTCTTTAATAATTGGGTTCAGAGGATACTAGTTTCTTCTGAAAAGAAAATTAGGGTGGAAGGAGACAAGCATGCGATGGAAATTGCAGGGTCATATTTAGATTGCAGATGTTGGGTGATTTTCAGGTTCTGCTTGGAGGAATCAAAAAAGATGGGTGTTTCATTACACTTCTTAAGGGACTTGTTACGGGTCATCCAATACATTTCAAGGGATGCATTGATACGTCTGGGTGATCAGCCTTTGGTTAGTGAAGATTTGGAGTTGCATAGCATTGTGCTTGATTGCATATCCCTGGTCTTCTCATCTCATGGGGGTATTTCTAATGAAAATCTAGACTTATGGATATCATTGATTAGTGTGGTGCTTGAATTTGTCCAAAAGGTTCTCAATGATAAGCTTGATGGAACGAAGGCAGGTATTTTTTCCAGGCAGTTGTCTTGCTGCTTGCTTGAGCCATTTGTTAAGTTTTTAAAGGTTCATCCAACTCGTAAAAATGGTTTCCGCGAGTTTATAGATAAACTTTTTGAAGATTTGGTGATTGTGTGGGATGCGTTAGATGTTCATGGCTGTGAAAGCAATCCAGAATGGAAAAGAAATCTATCGGTGTTGATAGAAGAAGTTTTGTCACAGGCATTATTCCATCCAACTCATATTGATGGATTTTTAAGCCTCCAAAGTACATCCAAGTATAGGCATTTTGATGATAAAAAATCAAAAGAGGAGAAAACTTTCATAAAAAGTTACCATAGACACTTATTTGATAAGTTGGGGAAGATTATAGCTGGGAAGAATGCATCAGCACTCAGTGGTGCTGGAGAGCTGCTTCGCCTGTTCATTAATTGTATTTATATGAAAAATGGGGTTTTAGTCGGTGCAGAAGCATTTAGACACCAGGAAGGCAATTCTACTGCCTTTTCCAGGAGCTCTTCCAACAGCTCTGCGATTTCAACAAGTCCTCCCTGTTATGCCCTGGATGCAGAAGCACGGAAATCAGTTTTTGATTTTCTTGTAGAGATTATGGAACTTTTCTTATCAGAGATTTATACTCACTCACAGGCCGGTGTGGATGCTGAACCTCTGTATTTGGGTGTTAGCACATTAAGATCAATGAATAAGTTGCTTGCAACATGTGTACAGGAAAAGGTATATATACGAACTGAAGATACCTCCGAAGGGGCTTGCTTTAATTTTTTGAAGTTAATTTATGATGCGATCGTGTCGCTTACTGCCCAAATGAATCGGTTACTACAATCATTTGACTCTCCAGAAGAACGAATACCCGGGCAATTGTTGATTCTAGCTGCCAAGGAAATTTTTCTTGCTATTCATTATTTAGTGGATATTGAATATGATGTTGTTGGGGATGATCTACAAAAACTATGGGGTACGATACTTGCTCTTACAACCAGTAGTCACTCTCTGATGAACGCTTCAGATCAACATTTGTTGACTTCAGAGGTACTTAAGCTTGGATGCAGACTGGTTCACCTCTACAGTGAACTTCGACAGGTTTGTGAGTTTTGTTGATTAATTTGTAGACAGTTACTTTGTATTATGGAGGAATAACTTAAATTTTTTTAGAAAGGTATGACACCTTCACATAACACTTTAGTTTCAAGAACCGCTATCCACCTTCTTCTGCACCCTTTGTGCTAGTGATAATGTGTGAGCTAACTTTTAATTTCATGCTTTACTATTGTTTATTTTTTGGGGAATTGAACCATTTTGTGGTCCTTTTTTATCCTGAACTTTATAGGTTAACATTGCCATATTCGCACTAAGCAAAGCTGTTAGAGATGTATTATCGTCATTCAGAAGCAACGAAGCGTTCAGATCTTCATTGCTCTGTCACTCATTTGCTAATTCTATGAGCATGTTATTTTGCTCTCCAGAATTCAGACTTTCCATCAGAAATGCTGTCAAGTCCATTCCTGAGGGCCAAGCAAGTGGATGCATCCGACAGTTGATTGTTGATGTTGCAGAATCTCTGGAATGGATAAAATCTGAATATCAGTTGCCTGCTGAAAGTGATTTTGCAGAACCATGTTTTAGTAGTTGTGGCACGCTTTGCTTTGATCTAAAAGCTGAGATTTTGGGGAAAAGCTTGACTGAAATGTATACCCTTATTCTCGACTCAATGACTGTTACTACCGGTAATAGCAACCTCATTGCTCTTTCCGTGAAAGATTTGATGGCTGTTATTCGCCCTGGTTTGAGTAGCCTGGTCTCTCAAGGTTCAGATGTTCTTAACGTTTTCTTTACTCTGGTAATGGGCAGAGGATTCAGTAAGGCAGCTGCACTTGGGAATGACATTCTCTCAGCATGCTGGATTGTGGTCTTTTTCTTTCGTTTATATATGTCTTGCAGAAGCTTGCAAAGACAAGCCATCAGCCTGATGCCCCCAGATGCATCAAGGAAGATGTCAAGAGCACTTACTGATTCTTTTTCCGCTTATTCTGCGAAGGACTGGTTGGAGAGCACTGGTTGGGAAGACGAAAGTTATTTTTCTTGGGTTGTCCAACCTTCAGCTCCTCTTCCTGCTGTTTTACATATAATTGCTGAGTTTTGTCATCAGCACACTGTTATAGTTTGCTGTCCCCTTATTTATGTATTGAGTGGCATGGCTCTTCAAAGACTAGTTGATTTAAATAGGCAAATGAAGTCCATTGATTACTTGCTTCAGAGGAATAATAATCTAGTCCAGGCTATGTTAGATAATGATGCTGGTCTATCATCATACTCCAAGGATACTAAAAAGTGGAACAAACATGTCTCAACTCTGAGGAAAGAGGCAGCAGACCTCACCGAATTCATGATGAGATATCTCTCATTAGTGACTGAAGATAGGATATATAATTCCTCAGTTGACCAAGTAAGCAGTAAGAATACATATCTCAATCATCTGTATGAAACTGAGGTATGGGATCTTGGTACTGGATCTATAGATGAGAAGCTGTTTCCATCTGCTTTGTGGTGGATTATTTGCCAAAATGTTGATATCTGGTGTCCTCATGCTTCTAAAAAAGACTTGAAAAAGTTTCTTTTAGCTTTAATTCAGAACTCCCGTCCTTGTTTAAGCACGAATATGAGTGCGCTCAGGAATTATATAGAGAAATCTGGCTGCGTGACAGGAGTCAACCGACATTTGGTCTCCGTGGAACTTCTGAGCAACACCATTCTATATGAACAAAAAGTAAGTTCTTGGGTAGCCTCTACAGCACATACATTTAGCACTGTTTTAGCTTTACTTATGACCATCAAATCTTCATGCATCTCATGTCACAGCTTTGTGAAAGAACCTTTCTATGAATCCATGTAAAAGTTACTTGTTAATCCCTCAATTAGGAAAATCTCAGCCAAAGAAGGACACATCAAGAAAACAGGTTTATGCTCTTTGGTTCAACTGCAGGTTCCATGGGTATAACTTGAACATTGTGATATATAAACTGAAGTAAAATTTCATCTACTTATAGAATGACCTACAGAAACACTAAGTTACTTGGACTCTTCACTTTCGGTGCCGCAATCTTGTAGACATAACAGGGTGTGGGATCCGTACCTGATTTAGTCAACAAATTTTGAGTACTTTGACTAAAATCAACGGAGAAATTTTGGACAGATTCAATGATTTGTGTAATCAAAACAAAAGCTAAGGTGAAATTGAAGAAAATGGAATAATTTGTATATAGAATTTTCTATGTCACTCCTTTTTGTTTTATCTCCTTCTAAGACTTTCCTCTCGATCAATATTTTTGCTCAAGTTTTCCACATAATATCTCATAGTTTAGGTTTTATAAATCTATTTTTAGATATTTGAATTAGTTTTAGCTGAATCCCCGCACCTGTATCCATATCCCCACATCTTAAAATTTAGATCATGAAGGATCTGACCTCTAGATTTGCACCTGTATCGGACACTTGCACCGGAGTCCGAGCAACTTAGCAGAAACATATTCATTTGTGAAATCTATCCTGATATGCAAACTGGACTTATGTAGCAGTTAATGCCTGCTACAATTTGAGACTCAAGTTTGAGTCCTCCTGGAGGCAGATTTTCATATTTTAGTAAGAATGATGTTGCAGGTAGATCACGTAAAGCTTGGGTACTTAGGTCTCTCTGTGTCAAACTATCAGTTGCATAAGGGATCACATTAGCATCCCAGAGTTGTTGGGGATTTTGGACACTTCTCACGTCCGGGTGTATTAGATTGGATAATCCTATTCCACTTACCCCTTACTAGTTTATCATTTGGGTTATTGCGCTGTCTGGTTGCCTTATTGAGTTCTATTTGGAGCCATCGTTTCTTGTGGTGTTCTAACTGTATGTTATGATAGCCCATTTGCAGGCACATGGCATCCATATTTTGCCAAATTTTGAAGAAGTCTGTGTCGTCAATATTTTCATATGTTGGAGAAGTTGATCTAAATGGTACACCTGATTGGGAGAATGCCATACACATGCTTGAAAAGTCATCGACTACATTTTTCAGAAGTAATCATCCACAGGATAATGACTCATTATTGATAGAGCCAATCCATCATTTACTAAATGACATACCTGCTGAACTTTGTGAAAAGGAACTAAGTCCTATAAACGCAGAAATCACCAGATGCCGGGCATTTCTCAACCTTTTGAGCTGGATACCGAAAGGACATCTTAGATCAAAATCATTCTCACGTTATGCTACTAGCATTCTCAATATCGACAGGTAATATCACTTCTTCACCCTTTTTGTTGTTCTCATCAGACATTAAATGCCTTTAGCATTAGCTGTTGGAAAGCTTTTAGATATTGACATAACAACTTCAAGCTAGTAATTCAAACTGTAACGTTGGTTTGCAAATGGCTGTAATATTTCAGGCTCGTGGTCGGCTGCCTGTTTGATCAGCATGGGTCAGTAGCTTTATGCAGCCGTTATGAGCTCTTGAGGTTGCTTGTGACCTGCCGGAGAACCTTTAATAATCTGCTAATGGCATCATGTGAAGGGAAGAAAGGTCATCAATCCTTGCTAGCTTGCTTGTTGTCAGAGAGCTCTCCTGTTTTTTGGCTTCTGAAGTCATTGTCTGCAGTAACTGGTTTTCTGAGTGTGATTTCTCAAGAGACTTCTCCTCAATTGAAACATATGATTTTCTCGTTGATGGATCACACATCTTTCATCCTTTTGACTCTGTTCAAAGATCAATTTGAAGCCATTTTTGCTTTGACTGCTGGGAAGTCTTATGGAGGAGCTATCAGTTCTGCTGATGGCCACAAAGAGACTGTTCTGAGAGAAAATGGTCCGCGTTCAGATTTCTCTGATAACAATGATGCATGGAGAAGTGTTTCATCTATAGCTGGCACCTTAACGAGACATGCACAGGAATTGCTGGACTCCCAAAATCTAGTGGTTGTTAATAGAAAAGTGGATGATCTAGCTGGGCTTCAGGAAATGGATAAAGTCTCACCTTTGGTCTCTTGCTTTCAGGGCTTCTTATGTGGTCTAGTTTCTGCAATGGACAGTTTGGATATTAAAAGTAGCAGTACTCTTATAGAATCAACAAGCCGCAACCTCAAAATGAAACCATGTATAGAGACATGTGCAGACTTGTTAAACTCCATTTTGCATTTGTTATTTCTTGAGGGTGATCAATACCCTCAAGGTTTGTCTAGTACCCACACTGCTATTGAGACAGAATGTTGCAACAAACTATTGGCAGCGGGAACTTACCAATCTAGGGACTCTGCTGATGAGCCTAATAATGTGAAAAAGGAAGAACACTATTCTGGTTCGGCTGACTCTGTACAGTCTAATGACTGTAAGAATGACTTGCAAAAGTTTGGAGGTATTGAGTCTCTTTTGGCCAATGTGGACTTTGAGCAACAATATTTGAGAAAATCTTTATTGCAAGGACTTTCCAAAGGAGAAAATCTTGAAGCAGCATTTTGTCTGAAGCATATTTTCGGTGCTTCTTCAGCTATTCTAAAATTTTCGTTGCATACCAAGTCTACTTCCTTGCCGAAGAATCTTCTTCCCATACTAATCCGTGTCTCTCATGTCTTGCTTTCTGATTTTGCCAACCACAGTGGGTCACTTGAACAGTTCTCTTTTATATGGTTAGATGGTGTTGCGAAGTTCATTGGAGAGCTGGGAAAAATATTTCCGCTGCTTAATCCTTTGTCTTCTAGAGATTTATTTGTCAAGCAAATAGAATTGCATTTGAGGGCCATGGGAAAGTGCATATCTTTACAGGGGAAGGAAGCTGCTCTTGCATCACGAGAGATAGAATCAAGTACCAAGATGCTAGGTGGTCTGCCAGAACATGACCTATCCAACTCTCATTGGCTAAACCACTTGGATGAGTTAAAATCCAGATTGAGGATGTCATTCGCGAATTTTGTCAGCAGAGCTTCTGAATTGCATTTATTGTCTGCTATTCAGGCTATTGAGAGAGCATTAGTTGGTGTGCAGGAGCACTGCATTATTAACTATGAAGTAACTACTGGAAGTTCACATGGAGCAAAGGTCTCTGCTTATGTTGCTGCAGGCATTGATTGCTTGGATGTGATTCTTGAATCTGTGTCAGGTACTATTTTATATCCAAGGTTTACTTTCAAGTATCAAGCTTGCGTTTGGACATGCAATATGAAGTCATAATTTCAAATCGGTGTTTGGATATGTGATTTGAGATCATGATTTCAAATCCCAAATTCTCCAGAAAGCTCAAATCATGATTTCAACTTTTGTAAATGTAAAACTTGACCCATAAGTTTATATTTTGTAAAAAAAAGGACCCATCATTTGAAATTTTGTAAAAAAAGACATGTTCGGCGTGAAAAGATGGTTCGTACCATGTGAAATTATTATATTAAAGAATAACTAGTTACTACTATTGTTGACTAGTGAATCTTTATAAAATTATGTGTATTTGCAAGTTTGTATTCACACATCACAAACATTTATTTGTAAAAGGAGCATGGATATATGTGATTTATCAATGTGGTGCCTTTCGATATTCCGATATCTTGTTTATGAACTATGGTTTGTTCAATTTGGTAAGATTGCGTAAGAATTGGGGAAATTTTGATAGTTATCACAACTTGTGGGGTTGTCATGTTTATAAAAAAATACAACTAAAGAAATCCGAATTGCATGTCCATACAAAACTTCAATTTCATATCGCATGTTCAAACGGGTCCTAAGAGAAAAATGCAACATAGCTACCACAACGTTTATGTCAAAGTTCTTTGCTTTCATTTGGACTCCACAAATGATTAGCATTTTTTTCCTCACAGATATTACATAATTTTGTCTGGATCAGAGAGAAATTAAGCTCTTTCGATTGCTGGAAAGATCAAGAGATGATGTATTTGTATTTCAGTTTTAACCTTGTGAAGGATAAGAAAACACTGGTTCTTGTCGACATGAAATTAACTGAATAGCTCTAACAATCAGATGCTCATTATGCTACTACAAATGGTTTGGATGTGAAACAAAAAATCCAAATGGTTTGAATGGATATGTTTGAGTAGGAGCGAGTAGGGCTGTTTAAATAGTTTTAATTCCTCAGATGTTGCATTGCATGAAATATAAAAGCTCTGGTTTGGACAGATGAGTAACTTAAGTCATAAATCACAAGAGGAGCGCGTTGAGTGGAAGGGAAAAATTAGCAGAGTCTCCCTGAAAAAGGGGGACTTTTGATTCTTTTTGTCCATGATTTCTCGTTTTTTCTTTAAGGGTCTTTTGACTGGGAGGTTGTTACTTTTCAGAACACAAAATTAATTAAAAGGAACAATAATTGCCTTGGCTTTGCTCATGGCATGTAAAGAGACTAAGACGACATCAGTTTAGGAACAAATTAACATGTCTTCAGAGGCGAAGTAGCACTTGCAAAGATCTCTATCTATGTGTGAGCTCTCTCTGGAAGCTGTGATGTTTTTCATTTGTTTGTTGGATAGTTTAAGGAGCTGATTGTTCTTCATATTAAGTTGCAAAAAAAATCCCGATACTTGCCCTATACTAATGTTTTTCAGATTTGTGCGTAACTTGCGGTTTTGTATGTCCTTTGTCTTTTTATAGGGCGTAAGAAGTTGGCTGTGGTCAAAAGGCATATCCAGAATTTAGTATCGTCTCTACTCAATGTAGTCCTGCACTTGCAAGGCCCGAAGATATTTTTCAGAAATCATAAGTTCAGGAAAGATTTTACTGAACCCGACCCTGGCTCTGTCTGTCTTATGTGCATTTCAGTGCTGACAAAAATTTCTGCCAAACACGCTTTCTTCCAATTGGAAGCATGCCATATTGGGCAGTTATTGCATCTGCCTGCTACAATATTTCAGAGTGCTTTTCAGCTTTGGACATCCAAAGTTCCGCTTTGTTCTAATTATACAGGAGACTTGACTTCCGGAGAAACTGAGGTTCCTGGAAGCGAAAGAAGTGTCGTGGATAGAGAATTTTGCATAAAGCTATATGCTGCTTGCTGCCGAATGCTGTGCACTGTTCTAAAGCATCACAGAAGGTTTGCTACTTTGTTCTTGTTTCCTTCAAACTATATTTGTGGCCTATTCCCTCATGTTGTTTACTGTGCAATTTATGATGATCACCGGGGAACTTCAAAAGAGATAGAGAAACATTATAGATGTGTGGATGTTGAGCAAAATTTCCCTTATAAGTCCATGATCTATTATCTTGGTTTTCGCAATATGTAGTGAGACACGGCGCTGCATCGCGCTTCTGGAAGATTCAGTTGGCAGACTTCTTAATTGTTTGGAGATGGTATGCACTTGTCCAGTTGGAGGAGATAATTTTGGATGGGAAGTTCAAGGAGGAGTAAAATGCGCCAGTTTTCTTCGTAGGGTGTATGAAGAGGTAAGGTTACTTCTACATTATACTCTCTCCTCAATAATGGAATTTTCAATTACTCAAATGTTGGGTTAACATGATCTAAATACTTCCTTCTTGCATCATTTATATGCCTTTTTGCTCTTCTGAAAAATGGGAGCAAAAGACAGATGGCTTTCGGGCTTTACAGGTTGCTTCTAGATACTTAGTCTCAGGCTCATGAGTGCTTTATGATTCGAAATTCATGACCCTGCCTAAAGTTGAATGTACTATAAACAGTGCTCTACTTGGATGAACTTGCCTTCAGCTTCATCCTTATTTTGGACTTTGAACATGTTAGTTCTATGCTTTGATTTAGTCATAGTCAGTTCTGAGGTGGTTGTTCCCATTCATTACTAGCTTTGTACTGAATTTCTTTTTTATCCGTTTACTAGCGTGGTAGTTAGTATTGAAAGTCATTAATAAAATTTCCATTAGTTATCAAAAGAGAAGTTCTGAGATTGTTGAAACTAGATAACTTAGGAGGCATGTTATTGGTCCACTCTTTTGAAAAGATAATTTGACAATGTTGTTTCTTGTCTCAATTACATTGTCAGAAGGGTACTAGTGCAAGTTTCGATTTTGGGTCATCAATGCATTAGTTTCATATAACTGTTTGTCCATCACATAAATCCAAGAGGTTTCTTTCCTTATGTCTTCCATAAAATGGCTGTCCCCTTTCTATATTGCAGATTAGGCAGCACAAAGATGTCTATGGTGACAATTGTTTTCAATTCCTATCTTGCTACATATGGGTGTACTGTGGATATGGTCGGCTTAGAAATGGAATCATCCGGTACTTTTTTGTTGTATTCACTTTTGATTTCATGTTAGAGGCACAATGTGATTTGCATTTTTGATTCCTATTCTACAATCTTAATGACCTTTTTTTTTCAACTTGGAAGGGAAATCGACGAAGCTTTAAGACCTGGTGTCTATGCTTTAATAGATGCTTGTTCAGAAGACGATCTTCAACGTCTTCACACAGTATTTGGAGGTGAGCAATCTCAACCTGTTCTAAAGTTTGAAAGAATATTAAGCTATTAGTTGCCTGTTGCCTCACTATTTAATCTTTCTATTTTTAAAGAGGGACCCTGCAGAAATACCCTTGCTACTTTGCAACATGATTACAAGATCCATTTCCAGTATGGAGGAAAAGTGTGATTGATCATCATAACTACTTTTGTTGGCAAAGTCTGTATGTGGAGGATCCTGTATCACTACGGGCAAGTCTTCATTGTGAAGGAAAATGATAAGACTTGCAGAGTAATATTGTCAATGAAGCAACCTCGACATTGCTACATTGCTCACAGGGTTAAAGGCTTGCAACGGGGGTTCACCTGCAGCCCGTTTTAACAGCAATTAGAAATGCCCCTCTTGATCCATTCTTCAAGACCTACGGTTGAAAGCTAATCAAAGAATGCAAAATTTGGCATTGGTTCCTTGGGGACATGCTTGTGCTCTGCTGCTAAAATGTTGTAGCAAACTGTATACACACACACGCCCTTCATCGAAAGCTGAGACTCAATTCTGTACAAAGAAGTTTTGCTGAGCTCTAGCCTAGGGAGTTCCTGTGTACCGGTATGAGTAGAAGTATTGCATCTCTTTTTAATTATGTGAATTTGATATCCCTTGCCAATGGTTTGAAACTCGAGGGAAATAGACTTTTTTGTAAGCACATAGCATTTAATTGAAAAAATTTCAAGTTCAATTATATGTATAATGTATGGATCCAATTTTATTTGGCCGATGTGCACAAATGCCCAATTTTGGGATAGTCGTCATTTTTGTGCCCATTATATTTTTATGCAAGTTTATTTGCTTTGGAACAACTTCAGACATACGCGGTTGAAGTTGAAAATTATGAAGGCCAAACATTAGATTTTTGGCCTCAAGTTTGGTATGACTTGTCAAGTCTTAGACATTTTCTTTTTTTTTACTGAAGTTTGTTTTTTTGATAACCGAGAAATTCATCTTTGACCTGCCGCCCTTTGAACCAATCATAGTCTTCTAAACTTGGTGGATACTGGGCATGTTCCTTCTACCCTTCTCCACTTAAATACCGAGCTTCACTTTGCATGGTGTGGGGCTTGAACCTGCGATCTAAGTCACAAATCCTTCATCTTTTGCCACTCGAGCTAGGCCTTGGGGGCTTTTTTACTGAAGTTGTTGGTTGATTTGATAAAGCTAAACTTCGGACATTTTTTTGCTATAGTTGTGGCCTTAGCAAAGATCAAACTTCAGTCATGTGGTTGAGTTGCATATAAAAATTGGATAAAACTTCAGTGATGTATGATTTGACCTTTTTTTTAAAAAAAGGCAACTGATGTGTGATTTGACTATTTTTATCCATTTTTTTAAAAATTCTTTCAAATAAGCTCAAATTCAAGACATAAAGTGTCATATGGTCGAGTAAAGAAATACGAAACTTATGTTTTGAATTTGTTAGATTTTAATGAACAAAACTTCAAGCATCAATTTGTCAAAACAATAAAAATCTAACAAATTCATTCAGCACCCTTTTTGATGCATGTCTGTACTTAAATTTATTTGAGAAACATGCATACACATAATTACACTCACAATTTGAACAAATAATTTCTTTTTCCTTATTTGTTTTGCAATTACAATTTACTTTTTTTCATACTTAAAAAGATTTATTGCAAACACTGCCCATCTGTCCTGTTCTCACTTAAATTTCAGACTTGTGTCATTTTAAGGTTCCAACTTGTCAAGTATGCCTAACCCATACTTCATTAAACCAAGTATTACTTATACTAGGTAGACCTTTACGCTAACTTGTTTGAAATATAATTAACTTTTGCAAAGTAGCTTAAAAATAGTTACTTCTCCATTACAATTAAGTGCAAAAAGACTTAGTTTTACATGTATACGTTCAAATTTCGAGACTGTCATGGTGCTTCATTTATAAAAGTTTGAACTCTAGAACACTATTCGAGAGTTTCACTTTTATAAGTTTAACTCCAAGACGATGTGATCAAGTTTGAATTTCTACTAGTGAAACTTCACTTACTATGCTGGAGTGATGATACGCTTGAGATAAAACCATGCTGTGCAGTGCACTGGGATTCTGGGAGCTAAGGTGCCTTCAAACATCTGAAATCAAATTGTAGTTCCAAGAAAAAAAGAGAGCAGAAAATGTACTAATTGACCATACTTTTCACAATCCACATTCATCATTTGAAGCATAGATATTTATTTTGGGTTGGGGGTGTTGGGAGGGGTCAAGTAACTTCAGCAAACTTTGGTATAATTAGTGTCAAGGAACATACAACACATCCAAACCCCGCTATAAAAAAAATGTACACTCTGAAGCTCCACATTTTGCTTTCACTGTGTTATTAAAATGAGATGGATGAAAAACAAGTTATACAAGATGAGTTGGAAAGTTACCAAAATTCCACTAGATAAAACTCATTCATAAATTGGCCATCTGATGCTTCCAGCACTGGTATTTCTCTAAGCCATTTATTTCCACGACTACAACTGTGACAAATGATCAAGCAGCTACCTTCTTGGATGTTACAGAATTAATAATGATGGCAAACTCAGGACCCTGAAACATAGAATATTAAGGTTACTGCACATTTCCAAAATCCCACCTTTCAGAAAAAGTTAATTCCAATGGAGAATTTCTACTTTGAATAAATGATGCAGCGACAACAAGTTAGAAATATCCAGTACAGAGGAATTGGTTTAGTGCACAGTTAATGAAACTAATTGCAATGTGTATTTTTGTATTCTATCTCCATGTAAATTTCTAAGATACAACCACCACCTATGGCTGATTACTTCTATCATCTTTTTGTGATAACCAAAAAAAATTCCGAGGGACAGTTAGCGCATGGTTGTAACTTGGTGGGTAATGGGTTGTCCCTTTACCCGTCTCCACTTAAATACCAGCTTTAGTCCATGGCAGAGTCAAACTATTGACATGAGTCTAACCCACGTGTCATGCACTGTGCTCTTACCATTGAACCGAAGCCCTAGGGATATTGCTTTTGTCATACTCCGTCAAACTCCCAAGTCCCAATGATCTTCACATTAAACTCCACATATCACTAGAGTTCTTTCCAAACCAACTTCGGCACCAGAGTGTGTGCAGTAGTTGCCCCAACAGCAAAGAACTTTTAGTGTCCACGATAAAGGGTAGGTCCACCGTCCACTTATAGTCACGATGAGCAACAATTTTTTTCCAATACTAGTCACAGTGAACAACATTTTCTAGATATGATGTTCTTTCTCGGGGGATGCCATAAATTCTAGGTCCAGCTCAAATTTAATAACTTATCCATGTGTTAATTCTTGTAATTTTGGTCAAGGATACAGTTCTTGCATGTTACAATCATTTCCACTGATCCCAAATATTTTATGGATACATTCCACATGCTAAAGGCAAAATAGGAAACTAAAAAATATTTGCCAGACAAAATGCATGTACTTAGGAATTAAAAGATAACCTTTAAAGAAGCACCCCCTACTAGAAAGCCATCAATATCTTCTTTCTTCGCCAGGTCAGAAGAGTTGCCTCCGTTCACAGAGCCTGCCAAAATTTTACAGTTTTATGAAACATGCAAATTACAATTCCGTTTCATGAAAAATCTAGGCATATCAACAGCAAAGAAACAGGATTTTTGGAGCACCAAATACAGGTTGGATATGCCTTAATTTAACAATGCGTCAAAGTCCTTCCCTGACTCACAAAAAGAGAAAAAAAAAAAATTCTTCAATAGACAAACAAATAAGAATTCAACAAAAAGAGTTAGGGGTTCACTTCCCTATTCCCTCCAAGTATAAAAAAACAAAAAGAATTGTTGACTACTGTAATCATGACACTTTACGGCTCAACACAACCCAAGCGGAAGAGGGGAACTTTTACAATATCTAGTTGACATATCAATAACAAATCACAACATGGCTGAAATCCTTAACTTTTAACAACTCATGCAATCTCAATTCGCATGCATGAAACACAGAAGAGGAAAAGTTACATTTTACATGAATTCAACACTCAAATTCATTACCTCCATATATGATGCGTGTTTTAGAAGCAACTTCTGCAGAAACATTCTTACTTAGCCAATCACGAACAGCTGCATGGACCTCCTGAGCCTGCTCAGGTGACGCCACTTTACCAGTACCAATAGCCCATACAGGCTCATATGCGATGACAACATCATCCCAACTTGGTAAAGCATCTGCACATCACAGAAATGTCATCAAACAGATTTAAGAAAGATAAAGCTTTCACATGTAACACTTTTAGCGTAAGGGAGAAAATTCATTAAGCCAAGGCAATGGATATAAATGATTATCCCATCCCTGCCCCCAATGAGTAATCTTAGATTTTAATAGAACATCATATACATATATAGGTCTCATGAATATGAGATGAAATATTCTGCAAGAAAGACTATATTCAACATAATAAGCAAAATCTCACCGGCAAAAGCCTTCAACTGCTTGAAACATACATCAAAAGTTTTTCCAGCTTCTCTTTCTTCCAATAGCTCTCCAATACAGGCTATAACTCCAACATTCTGGCTCAAGGCATAAGCAGCCTTCTTCCCAATAAACTGCACGAGAGAATGGCCCAGTCAAGTCCTTAGTGAACAGCTCAACACACAACGAAGTATCATCAAGACCCGGCAAATGTTTTACTTCATTTCACTTGTGACAAATTGCTTAGTTTTCCATAAAATTCACAAATCAAATGATTCTTGCAAAGCCTTACTTCATCATTTTCTCCAATTACATGTCTCCGCTCAGAATGACCAAGAATGACCCACTTGCAGCCAACATCTTTCAACTGTTCCACGCTACATATGTTAAATAAAACATATTATAAATTGAAGATGAGTTACACTAACAGGAGAGTAATTGGGACCACACTTGATCTATGACATATTTTGAAGTCATACACAATGAGCAATGAAGAAATGACGGTCTCTGCCATCCATTACCTAATGAACTGCACTTCTAATAGGATTCATAAAGTGGAGTTTAACTTTAAGGTTGGATTCCACATCTAATTGGCGGAAAGAAGCATTGGCTTATATTTTAATGGAGATGTGGCCTTGTAGGACAATCAGATAACAGATTCCCTTTTATTCTATTCAATATCTTGACTACATAGTAATGCTATTGTTAATGAAATATGAATATAATGGTGGATTTCGTTGTACTAAATTCACTACCCATTATTATCTTCTTTTCCTGACGAAGATAGGGGCAATTAAGTTCAAAGTCATGGTTTGACCTGAAATCCCACACTTAAAGAACAAAAAAATCCTACTGATAATTTGGATTGGGCAATGGACCTCTCAGAGATGCCTTCCCTGAAACTTAGAGTCAACAGAATAAGCTTAGGAGAATTTCATAATTGGGAAATCAATAGGCTTCAAATTTCTTCAAAATACTGAAGCAATTTCATGGTACAATTGATCAACAAGAAAGACTGACATGGCTAAGGCACAGCTACAATGTCAAATCTTCATACACAGCTTTAAATCATACTGGATAGCAGGCTGGTATTAGGCACTGGAAACACAGCTGGGAGAAAATACCCATCAAAGTGGCACTCTTTACTTGATGTGGTAAAATTCCGGCTTGTATTTGGTGGAATGTTTGGAAGGAAAGAAAATCAAGATGTTTGGAAGATATAGTCAGGCTTGTCCAGAAGATTAAGATGACTTCTATGCTTTTGTTTCATTTTTGGTGTAAAGAAGAATTACTATAAGTAGATTCACTGTTAGATATCCTAGAACCCTTGCAATAAGAACAAGGTTACACTTTTTCTCCTTTCGAATAGTAGATACGGCTCTTAGTACAGCTTTTTTTCACTAAAATTGTTACCTCTTTTCACTCAAAAAAAGATAACCATAACCATAACCACAGAGAAAACACAAAGAGAAACTTCTGATCTCAACAGCCATGTCATGCAGGCCTTATTGGTGAAAATATAGTTAATACTCTCTCATTAGGATGACAAGAAAAACATTGGTTCGATACACCTTGAAAGGACACAACCAATTAAAACTACGCTGAAAATCAGGTTAAGAAAGAATAAACTTGTACAGATTCGTTAGCCATCTCGTCGCTCCTTAAATGGGGCAATTTCCCCTTATAGTTTGGTTGTATGAAGGCTATTGAGCTCCTATCTTTATCAGAGTTCAAATACCCATGGAGCCAAATATGCTAGGTGATTACTTCTATTTGCCTAAGCCTTCGTGAGAAGTTACCAGATACATATGCTAGAGGGAGTAAGTATCAGGTAGAATAGTCAGAGGTATGCTTGCTAACCCGGACACCATCATTATAAAAGAAAATGAAGTAAATTTTTGGTCTGGATTTTCAGAGAATTTGGAAAGACTGCAAATTAACTTTCGAAACCAGACTGTTGAATTACCATAACCATCATATACTGAAGAACAAAGCAATTCTGGCGCATTAATTGATTTAAATTCAATTTTACATGCGAGCTTAACCTGATTTCACCCGTGAAAGCTCCACCTTTGCCAGTCCAGCAATTCTGACTAGAAATCTCAATCCTATCAGTTAGTGAACTCTTCACTTGATCAATGTACAGAAAGGGAGGTGCAACAACCACATCTGCAAGTATCCAAGAAGAACATATTATTTTGTGTTAGCAACTGAGTTAGAATATAAAATCACAACATGAATGTTAGAAATTAATAATATTTTCAGTAATCTTAATTAGTTGACCGATGAAGATGAAGTAAATCAATATAATCGGTGGAGAAAGTGTTTTATCTATATACGGATATGATATCACAATGCCAAAACCATTTCGGTGCATACTCTGGAAGGTCTGGGCTATCAACATTCATGAAACTTTGGACATGGACAATCCAATTACAAATACTGGTATTACATCTTTATCGATACTGAAGAGTAAATATTGGGAAGTAAAGAAAGAATAAAGAGAATGAGAGTAAAGTAGGATGAACAACTGAATCATCTAAAATGCAGCAGACCCGCAAACAAGAAACAGAAAAAGGAATCCCCTTAACAGAAGCATCATCTTTTGTGTGACTTTGTCATGCCTTTTGCAACACTCTTTGAGCAGGCTAATTAACATGAGTTTGCTTCTAAATCCAACGGCCAGAACATTCAAAGATGATTTGCTTTTCCCAAAATTCTCTCTACGTCTAGGTTTGTAAAGGATAAGTATCAACAGGACATGTAGATATGGCCAGTGTCATGAACACTTCGATTACAAATCTTATAAAGTTTCTATATTTTTCATTAATGCAATAATCAACTTCACTCTTGTTAAAATTGAATACCAGTATTACCAAGACGAGGAAAGAATCATTTCAGATTTCAAATACAAGAATAAAACGAAAAAAAAAGAGCATGGTGTTATTAGTGTTGCCTTGACGAAAAGCGAGATATCATCCTAGAACAGCACTATGAAAGGGATATGCACAACAAACTATATTGAATGTAGGGTGAGAAGTAGTTGTCAGCAAACTAGGGTCAAACAAAGTGGCAATTATTACAAGCTTACAAAGGTTGCTCTGTAATCAAAATCTAAATACGGTAGAAAGTCATTGAGACAGCCTCATAGAAAGCTGGATATGCATAATGCACATACAGCTTGATGCAACGGGAAGTGAACAACATTGAAGAACTCACCAACATCTGACTCGAGTTTCGCACTGTTCAGATCAGATACAAGCTTGCTTATGGAGTCCTTTGTTCCATTCTGGGAGAAACATTGACAAAGTTACGAAAACAAAAAAATCATAGGGAAATAAACGCCACCGCCCATTATGAAAAAGAGGGGTTTCAAATTTCAATTACATAACTAGACAAGAGGACATAAGATGTAATACTTACACATTTCCAGTTGCCACCAACAAAGAACTGCAAACAATAACAAATCAAAATCAGACATCCAATAGGAAAAGGGCAATAATTTAAAGTTCAAATGTATTCCAGGAGACCTAGAAAATTTGTGAAAGCTACCATAATGCATTTTAGGGGAAAATTCTAGTGTCATGACAAATCTAACCCATGTTGCATTGGATGCTTGTTTTTATAAAGAAGAAGCCAACCAGCCTAATCTAATGTGCTATGGTGGGAACTTGAAGTAGTCCCATTAACAAGAAAGGGGCCCTCAAATAGAGTAGAATAAATAAAGAGGATTCATGTAGTAAACCTCAACTAGTTTGGATTGAAGACATAGTTGAAAACAAGGTAATAAATAACTTGTTAATCCAATTGCTATTTCTAATGTGCTGTTTATTCAGTAAAAGTGGTTCAATACAGTCATTGTACCATACTCTGTTCTAGTAACTTGTATCAGTTCAGATCACAGACAGAGCCTCTTTTTCTTCGTCAAATGTAGAGACAATTCAATTAACAAACTGACCAAATCTACTATGCCAAATATATAATCTAAAAGTTTATGTACCTTCCCGGAGCCAGCCATGGAGACGACGGGTCTGCAACCTTTGTGAGAGGGTGAAAGGCGTAAGTGAGAGTCAACATTTTGGAAAAAAGAGTGAGTAATGTCAAGCTTGAAATTAGAAGATGGACGGAGACCAGAAAAGTGTGGTGGAGAGGAAAAGGAAATGGCGGATTTTGGACCAGAAAGTTGAGAAGCTAAAGAAGCTGCCATTTCCGAAACTGAAGATATTTGTAATGGCACCTTCGCTTATCTATCTGCTTCTTGTGTTTATTATTGGGCCAAACAAATTGCTGTTACTATTCGGATGTGTTATCCATGTGTTTGGCTTCTTAATCTCTTCCTTCACTTTTATTTATTTATAATTTTTTTAATTTTATTTTATTCTTAATATTAATTACTTATTCGACGTAGAGATGAATGGAGAGAATATAAACACTTGATTTTTCTTAGAAGGTGGTAAAATACTCATAGGCATGTATAGCTTGGTGCAGAGTTGTGGTATCTGGATGGATAAGGTTAAAAAATGATTCTAAGAGAATGGAAGGATATGTCATTTTCTGTATATGTTGAGGCCATAAATTGATGGCTGCTTTAATCTCCTTTTCAAGAACAAGAATATCTTTTGGCAGGGACAGGATAAAATTGAACTTCCTCTTCTATTGGACACCTATTGATATCTCAAAAGTGGTAGTGGGTTCTTCTGGATCTGTGGTGGAAGTTATTACTAATTGTAGATGCCTCTCAAGTCTTATCCATCACTTGAACCATTAATTTTCCTACACAAAAATATGAAACTCAAGTTTCAATTAGGGATGACAATTGGGGCGAAGCGAAGTAGAAAAACCTCTCAACGGAGTCGGGTTGGGAAACAGTTAAATAGGATGGGGTGGGGCGGGGCAGGTTAGAGCAAAATTTATTTTTTATAAAAGAATAAATAGGCAAGATAAAACAAGTTAGTATTTAATAGTAGTCCTTTCCACTTGTTCTTCCCACTATGTTTATGCTACTATTATCAATCTGTGCATTAATGCTCTAATAAAACAGCTCAATAAGAAAAGCATATTGAAGAAAAGATGGTGCCTATGGCTGTGCATTGCATATAATTACTATATATAAACTTGTGTTGTGTTGCAACTTCTCCTAAAACTAATGCTATATAAGCTACCAATAATTTATACTAAAACGTTAATATTGAAAATCTACAGTTACTTGAAAACGTAAAAATGAAAATTCTTTTTTGAAACTTAAAAAAATTTGTTTAGAACATTACTTGAAAAAAAAAAATAAATAAGAAAAAGCATAAACAAGACGGCGTGGGGCAGGACTTAGTAGGGCGGGATAGAACATGATTCTTTTAAAAAAAATGCTAAACAGGGTAGGATAGAATGGATCAAAACCTTAGCAAGTCAAGATTTGTCCCGTCCTTACCCGCCCTATTGTAATCCCTAAACTCAATCAATCGTACAATCAGTACACAAACGAAAAGCTTAGTGGGGGATGAACACTAGCATACCCTACAATGTTCTTAATCCATCTAGGATGGATATTTGTATTGCAAAATTCAGCTAAGTAGATAACTTGAATAGAGCTCTATATGAAGGCTCTTGATTTGTGTTATGAAGGCTCTTGATTTGTGTTAAGAAGCTTTTTATCAGTAAAAAAGTAAAAATCGAACGTTGTCCCTTGAAACGATTATGTTAACTCATAGTGCAATCTGAGGTAGACTCTCAACAACTATACCAACCAAATTTTATGATAGAAGAATTTTAGAGAAAGTGAGAATGAGACTTGGATCACTCCTAAGAATTGACCCTTGCAGATCAGCCACCCTCAAAGAACACTATGCAATGATTTACATACATGTTCTTAAAAAGTCTATGAAAATAAATATCATAATCAGAAACACGATCATAAATAGAAAATGATATATGAGGAGGATGGAATCTTGTGTATAAGTTGTGGGAGACTAGGTCATATATAGGACATCTCACTAAGACAATCCCAAATGAACAGAGATCCTCAACATTCATAGAAGAGAGACATCACAAAAAAATATGGCAAACAATTTCATTCCAAAAAATAAAGAGTTTGAGCAAGCTAAAGAGACACACTCCAAAAAAAAGATAAGGCACCAAAAAGGAACATCTACACACATGTAATATGTGTGATGCGCTCTTCGATAAATTCCTTGAACTCAATAACCATGGTATTAACACATGAATGATAGCTAGAAAACACTCTAAGTGAGGCTAGAATAGAGAAAATAAGATTCAAAAATGAATTTGGGTCAGTGACCCGAAATAATGAGAAAAAATATCTTAAAGCAATCTGTAAAACATACCCCAAAAGTCCTCATGTCATTCAAAGGAAACTAAAGACATGATAATAAAAAAAATTCTAAACCTCGTCCCCAAAAAGATTCAAATTTCAAGAAGGATATTCTAAATTCCAAAAAATTGCACACTATGATGTTTGGTGGTCAATGGGGACATGTAGTGTCTCTCTCATCACACACCCATGATCCTCTAAGGCCACTTTCATGGAAGTCTCCACCACTACGATTCAAACTGTGGTAATTTTTACTCTGCAACAAATTATCATCACACCAAATTAGTTAAAGAAACAGTGACCGTTTCATTAACTTACTATTTTTAGTATAGAGGGGCAACAACCCATAAAAAGTATGTCAAAAGTATTTTGCACCTACACTACCATCAACAATGACAAATTACCAAAACTCTTCCCAACAACCATTCAATGACCCAAGAAACCTCGAATATATACATAATTTATATATTTGACATAATTTTAGTCTTGGTTAATATTTTCTCAAAATTATTTTAATCTTATTTTATGAATCTGACCTTAAACTATTTTCAAGTTTTCATTTAAGGAGATTTCTTATTCTGAGAAAGTCTTAACATATTCTTTCAAATTACTTTTGAATTTTTACTAGATTATTTCATAGTGAAATATTAAAATATAATAAATATAACACGTGAATAGATGCAACAAAAAGTAACTAAACAAAGATAATCAAAATAAAAAGATAAAAAGCGTAGAAAAAAACACTTCATATTTACCATATTGAAGCAGCCGTTAATCTAGTAATAATATAACAAGAACAATATATCTAGTGTATTCTCACAAGTGATGTTTGATAATCAAAGAGTCTAAATAAAATTAGTGATTTAAAATGAAATTTTAATAAGAGACCTCAAATATATATATTATTGTATATTTTACATAGCTATTTTTAATCTTGACCAATATTATACATCAATACACCCGACAAAAGTTATGATAACAAGAGATCTCGACAAACATCAATACATTCCAAAAAATTGTTAATATGAAAAAAATATACTTGTAAAGATATGAAAACTTATCGACTCAAGAGAAAAAATATTTAATTGAAAAAAGAGAGGGAGAGACGTCAGGAGGGTGAGAAAAAAACACATAAGTCATACATTATTTTATTGTGGAATAGAGCTTATTAAATGAATGTTGTTAAGACTCTCTTATAAATTTGATCTTTTAAGATCCATTAAGAATATGTTTTAAAGAAACAAATGAACTTTATGATTTGAATTTGAATGATTGAGATTCAGATCTAAAAATCAAACATATTTAATCGATTGAATCAGAATGATTATGATTCAAACCTTTATTAAATACAAACAAATAAAGCCTAATGCACATTTTAATATTCAAATATGCATTAAGATTCAAATGCAATTTTTCCATAAAAAAAACGTTGGTTAATTGGAAAAGTTAAGTTGGGCCCCCGTATTGGTTTGGTTTGGATATCCGTATTTCGTAACACGAGGAGATTCACTTCCTATTCCTCTGTTTTACCGTCGCCGAAAAACGACAAAACTGCTGGTTTTGCTGGGCTTTTTTTGTCCCTCTTAGCTCAGCTCTACAGTTCTGTTACCTCTCTCCTCTTCATCTTCATCTTCATCTTCGATCTACAATGTCAATTAGGGTTTTCTCTGTTTTCCTCGCTCTCATTCTCTTCTCTTCATCATTTCTTCAAGGTTCGTTATTCTCAGATCCAGATCTCTCCTTTGTATATTCTTCAATGTCTTTTAATCTTTTGTGTGATCTTTGAAATTGACATTCAATTCGATGCAATCGAGGTTTCTATTTACTATTAAAAGTTGAGATGCACTAGATATTCGAGATCACTGGCAAATATCAGCCTCTTGCTGTTTGTTTTTGAAATTCTTTTATGTATTTGTTTCCAATTATGTTATCGTCCTAGTTGATGTGGTGTGGGATGTGAATATGTGATTTGTCTTTGTTGAGTAAATCTGTCTCTGAATGCTAAGGCTACATACCTTGATAATCTTCTCCATTTAGAAACGGAAGTTTAATCAAAATTTAGCATTTGGAAATAAGTCAGAATTTGAATTGTGCTGTGGGTGGCAATAGTGGAAACGTTGTACTAGTAATGCTGTAGTTAAATTAACTGTCTTTGATTTGATATTATCATTTTATATATGACATGGGAAAGAACTGTTGATGCATGCATAGATCCCACCTAATACAGTAGTTCAGTTGCTTGATTTTCAGGTTTCAGTTAGTTATTCTTGATGTTTGCATACCTTATTGACTATTGTCTTCTAGACTTTGGGGATGATTATAGAAGAAAGGTTACAGAGGATTTGTATTGCTGATTTGCTTATTAGTTTGTCTGCTTTTGCAGTTGATTATTAGGAAGAGTTCCGTTTCAAACATTGGCCTACTATTTCCTGCATTTCATGTTGGTTTCTTATTGTTTTGACTTTCTTCATAGTTGCTAGATGTCAATCCGACCCTGGGACAGATGTGGTAGAAGGCACTGAAGAAGCAGGAGATCTTGGAATTGTTAATGATGATGTCCAAGATTTTGGCAGTGATAGTTTTAGTCCCGCACCTGGGATTGAGACGGTTTGTGTTTTCCCCAAAAACCCTTCTAAGGGTAAGTTAATTCCTTTCTGTTTTGTATCTTTATTCTTTGTTTTGCTTAAATGATACTCCCTCCGTCCCATTTTATATGATGTACTTTGATTTGGCACAAACTTTAAGAAAAATGGAAAGACTTTTAAAACTTGTGGTCCAAAATGAATGATAGAAATTTGTGTGGTTGTAAATCATTTCATTA
>JAJOOO010001904.1:0-37368 GCA_029582685.1 Solanum piurae
GGTTTGTAGAGGGGTTTTCTTCAATAGCCTCTTCATTGACCGTTTTGACTCTAAAGAAGGCCAAGTTCGTAAGGTCCAAAACATGTGAAAAGATTTTTCAGGAATTAAAGGATAGACTTACTTCCGCTCCGATGTTGACTTTACCGGAAAGGATGGAGGATTTTGTTGTTTATTGTGATGCCTCAAGAATTGGGTTACAATGTGTAATTATGCAAAATGGGAAAGTTATTGCCTATGTTTCAAGGCAACTTAAGGGTCATAAGAAGAATTATCCTACCCGTTATCTTGAATTAGCGGTGGTGGTTCTTCGTTTAATGATTTGGAGGCACTATTTGTATGGTGTTCATGTAGTTGTTTTCACCGACCATAAGAGCCTGAAATATATGTTTAATCAGAAAGATCTTAATATTTGCTAAAGAAGGTGGATTGAGTTATTTAAGGATTATGATATGTGTGTTTTATGTAACCCCGGTAAGGCAAATGTAGTGGCGGATGCTCTTAGCTGATTATCAATGGGTAGTGTTGCCCATATAGAAGAAGATAAAAGAGAATTGGTACGAAATGTACATAGATTGGTCCGTTTGGGTGTTCGGTTGATGGACTCCACCAAAGGTTGTGTTATGGTTCAAAATGGTTCAGAATCGTCTCTTGTGGAGGACGTGAAAGCTAAGCAATGTTTTGATCAGACCTTAGTAGAATTTAAAGAAGTGGTACTTAGAAAGTACATTTAGGCTTTCTCCCAATAGGGAGATGGTGTTCTTCGTTATCAAGGTTGCTTGTGTGTTCCCAATGTTGATGACTTGAGAGAACATATTTTATCAGAAGCCCACAGTTCTCGGTATTCCATTCACCCGGGAGCCACCAAGACATACCATGACCTTCAGGAGATCTTATGGTGGAATGCGATGAAGAAGGATATTGCGGGATTTGTGGCTAAGTGTCCAAATTACCAACAAGTGAAAGTTGAGCATCAGAAACCGGTAGGTTTATCCCAAGACACCAACATTTCTACTTGGAAGTGGGAAGATTTGAACATGGACCTCTTAGTAAGGTTGTAGTAGACCGAATGATGAAATCGACCCATTTCATTCCCGTAAAAGTTTATTATTCGGTGGAAGATTATGTTAAGTTGTATTTGAGAGAAATGTTAAGGTTGCATGGAGTGCCCTTGTCCATTATCTCCGATCGAGGTACTCAGTTTACTTCATAGTTTTGGAAATCTTTCCAAAATGGTCTTGGCACTAAATTTAACCTTAGCACGACTTTTCATCAACAAACCGATTGGCAAGTGGAGCGTACTATCCAAACTTTGCAAGACATGTTGAGAGTATGTGTCATCGATTTCAAAGGAGATTGGGATAATCACTTGCCTTTGATTGAGTTTTCTTATAACAATAGTTACCATTCGAGTATTGGTATGCCTCCATTTAAGGCTCTTTATGGTCGAAGGTGTAGATCTCCAATAAGTTGGTTTGAGGTGGGTGAAAGTTCCTTGATAGGACCAAAGTTAGTTCATGAGGCTATGGAGAAATTCCAACTTATTAGAGAGAGGTTAAGAACAGGCCAAAGTCGACAAAAGTCTTATGCCGATGTTAGAAGAATAAGTCTTGAGTTTGATGTTCATGATTGGGTTTACTTACAAATCTCACCCATGAAGGGTGTAATAAGGTTTGGTAAGAAAGGGAAGCTTTTCCCCCATTTTGTAGGCCTATATCATATTTTGAGTTGTGTTGGTAAGGTTCCTTATGAACTTGAATTGCCTAATGATTTGTCATTGGTGCATCCAGTTTTCCATGTCTCTATGTTGAAAAGGTGTGTTCGAGATCCGACATCTATAGTTCTCTTAAAAGGTTTGGGAGTTGATGAAATCTTTCTTATGAAGAAGTTCGGGATGAGATTTTAGACCGGCAAGTTATGAAGTTGAGAAACAAGGAAGTTTCTTCCATGAAAGTGTTATGAAGGAATCATTTAGTTGAGGGTGCTACTTGGGAGGCCGAGGCTGATATGATGTCCTGATATTCTCATATTTTTCCTTCTACTCCTACTCTATCTTGAGGTGACTAGTACCTCATGATTTACTCTTTGTTTTGGTATCATGTGTTTTAGATGATTATTATTATTTCCTTAGGTAATGCATGTTCATGACAAACTTGAGTTTTGAAAGAAAATGAGTTTATATGATTGTTTTTCCTCATTTTGTTGTGCGTTGAGTATGAGTTGCCTATAGACTTCATAAGATAAATTATTGAACATGCTTTAGCTTGGAGTTCATAATTCCTCCTTGGATATATGCTCTTGAGTATGAATTGCATATAGGCTTCATGAGATGATGTTGATCATGCTTTTAGTTTGGAGATGGAAGTTCCTTCTTGGTTGTGTGTATTTAGATGAAATTGCATTCATGATGGGTTGCTAGATTAGAGCCCTTTTTGTTTTGTGGTGTTTTGAATCTCATTCAAGGTCGAATGATACCAAGGAGGAAATAATGTAACACCCCAGATTCGAAAGAGGGCTGCGTAGCAAACTTCAGGACTTTTAGGTACCAGCCACGAAGGCCAATCACATCCCATGGATAGGACCACTGACCAAAGGTATGGTTCCGTGGACTGGGCACCCAGTAAGGTCAAAAGTTTCTCGAGGGAACAGGATACACAGCCTAACCAACGGACCGTTGGTCAGACCACGGTCCGTGGTCTAGGACATTAAATTAGTTCTTGCTGACCCCAAACAACGGACCAACAGGACGGACCGTCGGCCAAATCACGGTCCCTCGATCAGGGTCGTGGGTCGGCAGTTATAGTTAGGGGTAGTTGGGTCATTTACTAATTATTTTATCTCTATACTCTGTCATTTTGCTTATGTCTAAGACCCCTATATAGGTCATTTTAATGCTCAAATTAGTTATTTCAATTCATTCTCGTATGAATCTAAAAGAAGACCAGAGTTCTTCCTCTCCAAATATTTCTCTCTCTAGAAGTTGAAAAAGAAGAGTTGAAGCTAGGGTTAAAGGTCAAGCTCCATTCTCCAATTACTTGAGTGCTTTGATAAGAAGGTATGATAGTTTTATTCGTCCATGGAATTCTTGCATCCGTGGAGAAAAGAAGAAATTCCCAAATTGAGTTAGGATTTTCTTTTAAGTTTTGGGTCTTTATGTATGTTGATCAAATTAAGTGAATTATGATTGTTTAAGCATGAATTGAGAGGATTTTATGCTTTTCATGATGAATTACATGTGCCCATGCTTGACCCATGTTTCAAGGTTGAAATTGATGTAAATGGGTTTTAGACTATGAAAGGAGAATTTATGGGTTTAGGTGTATTCTTATAGGATGAATAAGATACATTATGAATTGCTTTAACATTGAAGCGTATTTGAGGGTTATGTTATAGATTGCTTTGAGAGTGAAGCATATGTTATGAATTGTTAATTACTGATGTAATTGTGGTGGAAAGGATCATTCCCACATGATTTGTTTATGTATGAATCTGAAAGTCTTTCTCACATTGAATGATTCTAGGTTGAAAAGATTCCTCACCTAAATTGAATCTAAGAAAAATACTATGACTGTAATGAGACTAGCGACGATTACCTTTGACCTCTAAATGAGAAGGATTTGAGGCGATTACCCATATTCCTTTGAATTGAATAAGACGATACTACCCTTATTCCATGACGTTTACCAAGAGTCGATTACCCACATTCCTGTAATGTGAATTGGACAGAAGGCGAGTACCCATGATCCTTTATAGACAAGAGGTGAATACCATGTCACACGATGTTGGATTATAGGGGAGTACCAATGATCCTATAGTAAGAAGGACTAGATGCAACTACCCATGTTCCTTTATAGTAAGGCAAAAAGGCGATTCCCTATGTCTATAAAACATAAGCTAGACTATGTTATGATAGGTGATGAGCTTTGATTGTTGCTTGAGTTGCCTTCCAGGATGAGTAAGACTAGAGGAGGATTACCCATGTCTTGGCTAAGTATGAATTGAGGTTACTTCAAGAAGTATTCCTTGTGTGTTGACATGATCTATTATGTCCATTGATTATGCTTTGTGAATTATGTTGTCTAACTCTCATGTTTATGTTGATATTTATGCGAGTTATCATATTTAGTACATTTCTGTACTGATGCATACTCTTGCCTGTATTTCTTATCCAATTATAGTGTCCGACATTTCTTAGTCTCATCCCCGTGGCTAGGATCTACAGTAGAGGCAAGATTGAAGAATGGTGAGTTCTCATAGCATTCGAACATTTTGCCACCATCTCCTAATGTTCTTTTCATTTTAAGTTTTGAAAAATATTGTATAGGTTGTGTCCCAAGATTCTATTGTATTATATGGTATTGAGACAATTGTATGAGACTTCCGCTTCGTTTTATGAAACTTTGATATTGTTGAAAATGTTTTAATTCTTATCGATTTTCTATTATCTTGACAACGAAAGCTAAGTTGATTATCTGAGGCCTCTCAGGGCCTTGTATTCCATGTTACATCTAGGGGGTACCCTTGGGTCGTGACAAACTTGGTAATCAAAGCTCAAGGTTTAGAATGGTTCTAGGATGTCTCAAAACCACGTCAAGTAGAATCTTATTCATGAGTGTGAATCGCGCCACATTTATGAATGAGAGGCTACAAGATGCTTAGGAAACTTCACTTCTTTCTTCACTCTAAGTCGTGCGATAGAGTTTAACACTATAAGATCTTTCTCCTAATCCTTACTCGATGGTCTACAAGATATGACTAATCAAAGAACTTTTGCTAGAAGGATTGAGGGAGAAGAGATTGGTCAAGGAGCTCCTCCTCAAGCTCCTCAAACTCTAGTTGACCCTTTGACCAAGCAAGTTACTAATGCAGAGTTAAGGACTGATTTTCAAGTATTGTATCAAGCCGTAACGGCCAAAGCCAATAGGGAGGTTATGATCCCCGTGAACCCAAATGTAGGTACGACCGTATCTATAGTGAGGGACTTCACCAGGATGAATCCTTGGGAATTCTATGGTTCTGAAGTTGAGGAAGATCCTCCAGAGTTCATTGATGAGGTGTACAAGGTGTTGGCTATTATGAGAGTGACTCCGGTAAAAAAGGCGGAATTGTTCGCTTATGAACTTCAGGGTATGGCTCAAATTTGGTTTAACTAATTGAAGGAAGAAATACCGGTAGATGCGGGTCCCCTAGAGTGGTAAAGGCTTAAGTCCGCTTTTCTTTATTGGTTCTTTCCTCTTGAGATGAGGGAGGCAAAAGTGCCTGCGATTATTAATCTCCGACAAGGAAACATAAGTGTGAATGAATATTTGTGCATTGGGAGCTTCTTGACCTTGAGGATTAGAATTCCTCCTAGAAGGACGTCCTCGAAAAACTCTTCGTGGAGGCATGATCTTAAAATACACGCGTAAGCACGAGTTAGAGGAAATATTTATAAAGTGAAATGTTCCTAAATGTTGTAGCCTCCCAATTATATATGTGGTGCACTTCACATTGATAATCAGGACTCTACAGACAAGCTTCATAGACACTCTAGAAATCTTGAACTCTGTGCTCTGATACCAAGTTTGTCACGCCTCGAGCCTAAACCATGGACGTGGACGACACTCGAGAACCATTTATGATCCCCAAGTGAACCCTTGGCCTCGTGGACTATTTCACCGAAGACTTACTCAAGTATAAAGAAGCTTTAAAAATAGAATTTGTAACATTAAAACTCTAGTAAATACTTAACTCAACTGTTTGAAAATACTTATATGCAACAATAATGATACTTTGCAAAACAATCTCAAAACATCTCAAACGAAATGGAAATACTGAGAGACTTATCAACACTAACTATCTATGAAGCATCTAATACTAGGATAGAAGTCTGGACAAGACACACGAAAACTCAACAATAACATGAAAGTAAATTGTGAAATCTTCCGTAAAGCAAAGAGGCTTACCAAAGCTCTCTAAAGCGCAGAGTGATCTCAACGAAATGCATGTTGATGATCCTGAACACCCATATTTGCATCATAAAATATGCAGGTCTAATGAAATCAGTACATTGAATGTACAAGTATGTATTATAGCTGAATAGGAAAAAAACTAAATGAAAGGACTCCAATAGATGTTGATATATACTCGACTGAATGTAAAGAAATAAGAAAGTGAAATAAATAAAACTTTACAAAAATACTTTGTCATTCTCTAAAATTTAACATAATACGTGATATATAAAAATACCCTTCAACTCTATTGGGAGATTCTCTAACGACAACCATCAATATAAGTTAAGTGGTAATAGAACGTCTTGTTCACGCATCCAGAACTGTCCTATATCATGTCGGCATATAGAACACCTCAACTACGTCGATCCATTAAGCTCTGCCCGACGACACTTAGGATTTATCAAAAAAGTATGATCCTATACCCATGTTGGCGTACATGGTTTATGAGGATGTGAGTTGTCTGAAATCTTCCCCATGTCGGTGCTCAATACTACTCCCAATAATATATACTCATGCTAAATGTTTAAAAACAATATCCTTCCTCTAGTTTAGGATAATTGCTCAAATTATCCTCTTAAAAGAGGTAACTGCTCCTGAAATATCTTTGAACTTATAACTCATTTAGAAATCAAATTTTTTTTTTTATCAATGTAAAAATTAATACCTTCGGGAATACTTAGTTCCCTTATACTCTTACTCAATTCATACTTGAAAACTCTTTCTCAAAACTATATCGAAAATCATATTGTGATCTGATCATTAATGACTCGAGAAGTCATACTACATAAACATTGATGGCATATCTAGATGTCATACCACTTAAACATTGATGGCATACTCGACTGCCATACAAATCATGTTTTAAAACGCTTTCTCAGAACTCATATTTGCTGTCTTAGAAAATCAGTTTAAGACAATAATGTTTGCTTTAAAAGATTGTCAAAAAATATAACCCAAAATAGGGTTCATGCTGAAATATTGACATGAACGAATCAACTCAAGAATCTTAATAACAATATAGAAAACTCAATACTTAGAACTCAAGAACTCAGAACTCTACAACACTACTCATATTAATAATACAAAATTCATAGGGTTCATGTTAAAAGATAGACATGAACGAATCAATTCAAGAATCTTAACGCATAACATATATCAATTAAATAATTAGGAATATAATTTCAAAATGATTCAGGAACTCAAAAACTAAAAATCATCTCATCCCAAGAATATTCATATCTAGGGATAGGATCCTAGATTACTCTTTTACCAATTTGAAAGTAGATGTAGGGCGTGAGGACGAACTAGTCCACTACTATGATAGCCTTATATACTTATGAAGAACAAAGTTTTTGGAGAAATCGATGAAACTCGAAGAATGATAGAAAAACCTAGATTTTATCCTCTTGAATCCTTGCTCTAAGTCTTTTAAATGTTAAAGAACATAAATTAATGTTTTAACACTGTTTATACCTTAATTAGGTGAAAAAGGTCATGGGTTAGGCTTAGAGAGGGAGGTAAGAGACTAAATTATGCCTCTTAAAAAGCTGTCAAAATCTGGTCACTGGACCATCTACAAGTCGTGGTTTGACGCACGGACCGTAGATCCCATCCATGGATTCTATATTTCGTTTTTAAGCCTCAAAAGTCCATTTACGGGTTCAACCTACGGCCAATAGGTCCACCTAAGGCCCGTCGGTTCGATCCATAGGATTTGGGTCCCAAAAGTTTACCCACTTTACTCTACCGATGGTCTAACAGGACACGATGTCGTTCAACCCACGGTCCGTTGGTTGGGGCCATTGTTCACATACTCAGAAAACTCTGGTTTGACAGTCTTTGGTAAAACGGTCATAACTTTTTACTCGGACCATGAAATGAGGCAAACTTGGGGAATTTTGAAAGAGGATTCAAGAACCTTTAATTTTGTAGGTCATATGCCACCTAATTCATTATATGTTGGGTGATATGATTGTTTGAAGTTCACCTAATTAGAATCTTAAGTCCAAAATTAATCGAAAATGAAAATTTGAACTCATCTTTGTGCTAGGGGTTCTTGTGACCTTAAATCATATTCAAATCCATTCGAACACATTGGAAATGACATTTACACATATGAGTAACTTGAGGACCACCCTATTCAATTTTACATGCAATTAAAGAATTTTTCCGGCCTTAGCTTAGAAATTTTTGGGGTGTTACATCTACCAACTTATTTAACCTTTAATAAGATGCATACCTCATCTAATAAGAAGTTGAAAATAAAGTAAAAAAAATAGGTAGACTAATTGTTGATGCAACATATTAAATAATATATACTTTTACTTTTCAAAGAAACTCTCATTGGTGAACTAATCAGACTCATCAAATAAAATCATTCGAGAAATGTAGAGACATGAAGTCGTTGTTGTAAGGTGTGGACTCTGTGTTGTTAGTAAAAGCAATTTCAAGGCCTTTATCACCCATAAAACATTAGGTTTAGCACCACATATCTAGAAATTTAGAAAGTAACAACCTTGGTTTTTTTTAAAAGACTCCTTCCATGTTTTAACATAGGCGTTGAAAATAGTTGATTGTATTTTTGCTTCCAGTGTCAAGGTGGACAAGTAGTAGAGTCAATGAAGGAGGTGGTGTAGCAAATAATAAATACCATACAATATTAAGATAGTATTACAACTTTCAATGATAATTGTTTCCAATGAAAAATCTCACCATTAGTATTTTCGTATGATTTTATGAAGTATTTTCGAATGACTAAGATTTCAATAACCTATGGTGTTTCAGATTACTTCACCTTGATAATAGGTATGTATTGTTTTTAAAAGTCTTATTCGCTTTCCTTTATGATTTTTCTTGTAGTCTTTGAGGTAGACTCAATAATAATATGTGGTTCAAATTAATGTAGAAATAAATATGGAATATTTGATATATATATATGTATAATATATGTATATATATATATGAAGCTTTATTTTTACCATACAATTAATTGTACACACTATTAATATTTTAAATTTAATTGGTGACGCGAACAACTTCACCTGGAAACATATATATGTTAAAAAATACCAATTGTTTAAAAAGAGTAACTCTAAAAGACTATTAAAACAATTAGATCACAAAAGTTTGTCTTCATAGAAAATGATAATTGGACAGCATGGTCTTATAAAAAGGTTTATTAATAACGAGAAATAAACATGTAGCCTACATACCATATTGAGAAAATCTAATCTATCACCTTTTCTATATATCTTTGAGGCTTATTAGGAAAAATTATTGATGCCACAATATTTTTTTCAATAAAGTTGATCAATGGGTTCGTTTTTACTAAAAATAATACAAAATATTTGTTTGGGCCCTAGAAAGACCAATAGAAGAAGAAACATAATAAATGAAATACACACAAGCAAAAAAAGGCCAGGCCAAAATGGTCCAGTCCAAAAACAGACCTATTACTATATGGGTTGCTATATTAGTAGGGTTTCTAATAGGGGTACATTATTTCTCTTATGAACTTCATCTCTCTACTAAATAAGTTGATGGTGATGAGGTTCCAAAATACTAGTCTGGTTCATGTTTTTATTTGGGTGATTAACACTTATGGCCTTCTTTGATGTGCGTCGTTATTTCTTCAGCTTGTAAAGTAAGATATGCATCCTTCTCTCTTAACAAATTTTCATATATGTAATCCTAGATTAAAAGTTCAATTTATATATTCCTTTTTCCTTTCTAGATATCTAGTTTGGTGGATTGTATTGTTATGTATCCCAAGGAATATATATAGCTTTGTCATCTTGGGTGCCTGTTGGTTAGATCTATGTCATAGCTTCTCTTCCTTATTTGCCCGACTTAAGTCTAATTTACTTGTAATTGATGGATATGTGTTTATGCTAGGGTTTCTCTTCCTTCTTTGCATGATTTGAGTCTATTTTCCTTTTAATTGATGGATTTGTGTTTTTCAACTGAAGCAGGGGTGGAGTGAATCTACAAGCTCTCAACGTCCTTCCAATAAGAAAAATACTATTTTTACCCTAGATTAAAAGGTACATTTGTCCATTCTTTTTGTTACTTCCTGTATTCAGGTTAGGAAAAACAGAAATAGAAAAAAGATGAAACAGACAGAAAATAAAAATCCGAGTCCATAAAACCCATTGTGTTTCCTTAAGAAATTTAATCCCCTCACGTACCCGAGGTTACAGATTAATTCCTCCCAAGATAAAATGGATTAACTATTAGAGAAGTAGTGGTACCTCAAACTTCACTAATTTTAGCGAACACAAGAACAACAATGAGAGCATACACAGACTTAGTCGATCAAAAATTTCTTTTTTGTAAGAAAATATATGCAGAGAGGAAAAAATTTCAATGTTGAAAAATGAAAAAGGGCCCTCTATTTATAGCCACTTGCAGCAAGGAACGCATCTGTTCGGACAATGGTGTGAACACATCTGTTCAGAAAAGAAATCAATTAATGAGATTGATTAAATATATTTTGTATTTTGTCCAAAAATATTATCAATCAATCACATCATTTGCCAAATCCAAATCCAAATCCAAATCCGAAGCCGAAGCCAAAGCTGAAGACGAAGACAAAGCCGAGGCCGACGTCGAGCGAGAGATGACGACGGTGCGAGGGGCAACTTCTTCTTAACCCTTTAAGAACTAAAGGAAGTGTTTCCTAATATAAGGACAACAATTTTCCTTTCTTCTACCAATATGGGAGAAATGACTATTCATCTTCAAAGACTATTCATTTGTAATGACTTTTAATTTTCAATCCAAATTGGTTCCCATACATTTTCCATTTTCTCTTCTTATTTCCTATTCACACCTTGCTAAAACCCAACAATCCCCCACATGAATGGGGAATGTCTATTGTTAAAACATATGCATGAAAAACGTGTGTGTCTCGTAAGTAAGGGTTAATCGCATCTGGATAAGTAGTTTTCCTTTTGAACTTTCCGTGGTGGACATATATCGGTTATACTCGGTCAATCAGTAGATTTGATATCTTTGAACCGTTGATCTTTGGTGTATACATAGACAACATAAGTCACACAATCAAACCTTAAACTGTTTTTGGTTTTCATTGTTTTGTTCGTTTCAGCCATGATCATGTCTTGGTTAATAAGTTCTTAGAGAACTAGCCTTACTAGATTTTCCTTGAAGCGGCTTACACTTCACACTTACATAGGTGGTTTCTAACTGTGTTATCCCATAGATACACTATTTCATATACCCTGTATCAAACTTAAAAACCATTAAAAAGTTCTTACGCCTTTATCCTGGTTATTGAACATTGTCTCATCATGAGAATGGACCATAAAATGAATTTTGACAATGCTGAACCGTCATCTATGACTTTGTTTGATCTCCTTCAACCTAGATCATGGGATCTCCAGACTTCTAGGTAGATTTACCGCCATGATGACTTGTTCTTGGCCGTAGTCACATTCCCGTCGATGATCTCTCAATTCCCTCTCTAGTTAGGCCTTTTGTAAGTGGATCCCACACATTATCCTTTCACTTTGCACAGTCAATTATGATAATTCCACTAGAGAGTAGTTGTCTAACAGAGTTCTGTCTTCCTCGTATGTGACGATACTTCCCGTTATACATAACGCTTCCAGCCCTTCCTATTGCAGCTTGACTATCGCAGTGTATGCATATATGGGTCACTGGTGTGGTCCAAAACAAAATATCTTCTAAGAAATTCCAGAGCCATTCAGCATCTTCACCAGCCTTGTCTAAGGCGATGAATTCAAACTCCATTGTAGAGCGAGCTATACATGTTTGTTTGGATGATTTTCATGAAATTGCTCCTCCACTAATAGTGAAAACATATCTACTCGTGGATTTCATTTCAGTTGACCGAGTAATCCAATTTGCATCACTATATCCTTCAACAACTGATGGATATTTGTTGTAATATAAAGCATAGTTTTGAGTGTCATCTAAGTATCCCAAAACTCTCTACATTGCCATCCAATGATTTTGATTGGGATTACTTGTGTATTGACTCAGTTTACTTATAGTGCATGCTATGTCTGGTCGTGTATAGTTCATGACATACATCAAACTTCCCAATACTCTGGCATAATCCAATTGAGTGACATTCACCTTTATTCTTAGCAAGATTAAGGTTCACATCAATTGGGGTCTTTGACCTTTTGAAATTCAAGTACTTGAACTTTTCAAGTATCTTTCAAATGTAATGAGATTAAGACAATGCTAGACCGTTAGGAGTTTTATGAATCTTAATTCCCAATATCGAATTGACAACTCCTAGATCTTTCATATAAAACTTACTAGCGAGCATACGCTTAGTAGCTTTTACATTAGCAATGTCCTTGCTCATTATCAACATGTCATCCACATATAGGCATACAATGACTTCCTGATTTGGAATGTCTTTAATGTAGACACATTTATCACATTCATTGATCTTAAATCCATTTGCCAACATGGCCTGATCAAACTTTGCATGCCATTATTTTGGTGCTTGTTTTAGTCCATAAAGTGACTTAACAAGTTTGCATACTTTCTTTTCTTTACCGGGAACTACGAAACCCTCAGGCAATTCCATGTAAATCTCTTCTTCCAGCTCTCCATTTAAGAAGGCGATTTGCACATCCATTTGATGGATTTCAAGACCGTATACTGCAGCTAGGGCAATTAACATTCAAATTTATGTAATCCTAGTCACTGGCGAGTATGTGTCAAAATAATCAAGACCTTTCTGTCTAAATCCTTTGACAACAAGTCTTACTTTATATTTGTCAATACTTCCATCATCTTTCATCTTCCTTTTGAAAATCTATTTCGAACCCAAGGGTTTGTTTCCTGGAGGAAGATCAACCAACTCCCAAGTATGATTGCTTAAGATTGATTCAATCTCACTATTGATAGCCTCCTTCCAAGAGGTTGAATTGCTAGACAACATAGCTTCCTTGAACGTTTGAGGCACACTTTAAAGAAAGAAATGTTACAAAGTCATTTCCAAATGAAGTAGTTTTCCGTTGACGTTTACTGCGCCTTGGACTCTCTTCATTAGGTACATTCTCTTTTGTTTCTTCTTGAGGTCGTTTAGACCCCCTACTAGATGACTAAAGTCTAGTTTTATACGGATAGATATGTTCAAAGAATTTAGCATTATCGATTCCATTACCGTATTGTCATGAATATTCGGATGTTCAGACTTATGAACCAAAAATCGACATGCCTTACTATTTGTGGCATATCCAATAAATACACAATCCACAGTCTTAGGTCCTATTTCACCCTCTTATGTATAGGAACCTGGACTTTTGCTAGACACCACAACACTTTGAAAATATTTTAAGTTGGGTTTTCTACCTTTCCATTTCTCATATGTAATAACATGTGTCTTTGTGTGAGGCACTCTATTGAGTATTCGATTTGCTGTAAGGATAGCTTCCCCCCCACAAGTTTTGTGGTAAACCTGAACTTATAAGTAAGGAATTCATCATTTCCTTTAAAGTTTGGTTTTCCTTTCTGCAATTCCATTAGATTCAGGAGAGTAAGGAGAAATAGTTTGATGGATGATTCCATTTACCAAACCTATTTCTGCAAATGGAGATTCATATGTTCCACCTCTATCACTTCTAATCATTTTGATCTTTTTATCCAACTAATTTTCAACATCTATTTTATATTGCCTAAATGCATCTATTCTTTCATCCTTACAATTTAGCAAATAGACATAACATTATCTAGTGCAATCGTCAGTAAAAGTTATGAAATACTTTTTTCCACCACGTGATGTTGTTGACTTCATGTCATAATTGTCAGTGTGAATCAGTTCTAAGGGGTATGAATTATTTTCAATAGATTTATAAGGATGCTTAGCATACTTAGATTCAACACAAACTTGATATTTTGATTTACTGCACTCAAATTTAGGCAAAACATTTAAGTTAATCAGTTTTTGCAAGGTTTTTTTATTGATGTGTCCCAAATATTCAAGTCATAAACATTTTGACTCAAGAAAGTAAGAAGAAGCAGAATATCTATTCATATCAACTGCAAGTACATTGAGATTAAAGAGGCCCTTGGTGAGGTAACATTTTCCTACATACATCTCATTCTTACTCACTACAACTTTATCAGAAATAAATACACATTTGAATCTGTTCTTAGTCAGAACTGGTATAGAAACTAAGTTCTTTCGCAATTCCGAAACATACGATACCCTGTTCAAAGTCACCACCTCGCCCGATGTCATCTTTAAGTGGACCTTGGCAATTCCTTCCACCTTTGCAACAACGGAGTTTGCCATAAACAACTTCTCGTCTGTAGGTGATGGAGTGTATGATGCAAATAATTCTTTGTTGGCACAAACATGGCATGAGGCACCAGAATCTATCCACCATTCTCTTAGATTTCCAACCAAGTTGCATTCTGAAAGCATTGCACAAAGATTGTCCATCTCTTCTTTAGATTCAGCCAAATTTGCTTGATCCTTCTTCTTGTCCTTCTTAGGACCCCGACATTTAGTAGCCCTATTACCATGTTTGTCACAATTGAAGCAGTTTCCATTGAATTTCTTCTTAGGAGGATTGCTCTTTGGAACATATGCTTTCTTTCTTTTCTTTGATTTTGTGAGATCTTCTTCAATAATATTTACTCCAGATATTGCTGAAATACCACGTGACCTCTTTTCTGTGGCCTTGTTATCTTTTTCGATTCTCAGACTTACCATGAGATCTTTAACAGTCATCTCCTTGCGATTATGTTTCAAGTAGTTGTTAAAGTCCTTCCACAACAAAGGTAACTTCTCAATAATGGCCGTGATAAGTCCACAATTTGGACTAATTTAGAGCTTTATTTTAACAAAATTAGTGACCTTAAATGCTTGTTTTGTGCCAATGAATGATTTAAATCCTTGAATTTCAGGTATTTGGATTTAGGAACGATGCATGGACACTAATGATCAATAAGGGAACAAAGCAAGCTAAAGGAATGAATAAATTGCCAAGATAATACCTAAAGTTACAGAGTGCTGGAGCTAAAATGGATTTTATTTCGGCCAATAGCAACTTCATTTGGCGTGTAGTCGATCTATTCGGCGAAGGATAAACCTAGTCGCCAAAAATGCTGAAGAAGATTCATGCAAGTGCTGATGGGTGAGATAGAAGGAAAGAGGGCGAATCGCGGTGTTACTCGGCGATCCCGACCTGGACCACCTAAAGTTACAGTGGCTAGACCAAGAAGAAGTGAAAAATGAAGGCGATATGAAGACAATCGGTGAGTCGCCGATCACTCAGTAACGCCCGACTTACTTCGTCGAGTGGTCTTAAAGCGGTGGTACTTCAGGCTTGTTTAAATTCATTTTGGCTGGATAGAAAAAGGCATTCAGAATGAGAGGAAGAAATTACTTGGAGAGAAAACAGTACCAAAGGGTTTAGTTAGTGATTTTAGCCAGATTTTGAGAGAGATTTTGTAAGAGAGGAGATTATCAATTGATTTTCATCTATAATTCTCATTTTGTACCCAACTATGGGAGTGATAATTAATTTTAATTTTCTTATTTCTGAGATTAGTGGCTAAAACCCTTCACTTGGGGTTTTGATCATGAAGCCAATTGTTGAAACTCACTTAGTGGGTGTTCCTTAATATCAAATAATGGTGTTAGTTTGAAGTGGGTCTAAGTTGTTGCTGTGTTTCGACGTTGAATTGTATAATTTCTTGCAACAATTTCAGTGTTGTGCACTTGCTTGAGAGAGAGGTGTAGAACCAAGGTGGAAATCTTAGCGTCCTTAGTAGTGGGTTTCATTAGTTTCAGCTCGAGAGAGTGAAAACAAGTAATCCGGCCTTTGTATCCAGCTCGAGAGAGTGAATTTGATGAGGGTAAATAGTTGGGCCTCTTTCGATTGGTGTTGAAGTTCAAGAGAATTCAACATAGAAAAGGTAATTGTTCGAGAGAAAGTTACTTTATATATGGTTCGACCTACCCACAACAAATTATCCCATTATGAGCAATAACATTTATCCACTTCATTGAGATACAATAATTGGCTGATCAATTCCCCAAGCTTTACTCTAATATTTGATTGTTTGTGTTGAAGTGTAAATTTGGATTGGTAGTTAAAACCCAAAATTTGAGATTTGAACATTAATTGTGCAAGAATTGTTTGATTGAAGACGTTGTAATTATACTTTTATTATTGAATTTGAAGGAAGTACTACTCCCTGCGGGATCGACCCCAACTCATTAGTTGGGTTATATTACTACTCACGATCGTTGGCACTTGAACTGGTCGTAGTGTCCTGATACGTGAAATCAAAATGGCACCGCTGCCAAAGAATAGCGTTACTTAGAATTCTTTGATTTGAAGATTTGACACTCTCAAATTTGTTGGCTGTAGTTGAATTAGTTTTGGCTGCTTTATGTAAGTGTTGGTTGGACAACGTAGAAGTGAACATGAGTGAGGAAGAGATGAATGGCAGCCAAGCAGGTCATTGAGATGGTATAGATGATATCAATAGTGTCTACAACCCAGCTCAATTGGGTGGAATGGGTGCAATTTTCATCCCACAAACTGATGAGAATGCGATGTTTGACGTCTCTAGCACAACTCTTCATCTTCTCCAAATGAGGGGACTATATGGAGGGCTAGATCACGAGGACTCACATGAGCATGTGACAAACTTTACAGAGATTTACAGCCCATTTTCATTCAAAAATGTGTCACAAGAGTCAATTTGGTTGCGGTTATTTCCACTGTCCTTAACGGGAGAAGCTAATAAGTGGTTAACCGAGTTACCAAACAATTCCATCACATCATGCGAGGAGCTGGTTATAGCATTTAGCACAAGGTTCTTTCCTCCATCAAGGATGATGAAACTTAGAGACGAAATTCAAAGTTTCAAGTGATGGGAGGGGGAACCCATCCATGAAACGTGGATGAGATTCAAGAAGCTCCTGCTTAAATGCCCTACTCATGGGCTACCAAACGATTTGTTACTTCAATATTTTTACCAGAGTCTTGATTTGATTAATAAAGGAGTGGCTAATCAATTGGTATGAGGAGGAATAATGTTACAATCATTTGAGGTAGCTTCATTTCTTCTGGATGACATTACTAGAATAAACCAAGTGTGGTACACCAAAGAGGATCGAGTCTCTCCATTTTGTTTTAGATTAATGCAAGAGCAACTTGATAAAGAGAGAGAGAGGGATGAAAACATCAAGAAGATGTTGACCCAAATGAAATTTCTGCAAAAGCACATGAAGGGGACATTTGGAGTGTTTAGAGTTGAGGAGGGTTCTTCTTCCGGTTACTCTAGGTCGGGGGAGAATCAAGGTTGGAACTCCAAGAGATATGAGGAGGGTTTCCTCCCACGCTATCTACAGTGAGGCGGAAATCAAGGTTGGAACTATCATAAAGGAGAAGAACAAAGGAGATAATATCAAGATTTGGCTGAGCAAAATGATTATTGGAGAAGGGAAGATGATCATAAGGAGAACCATAGTCACACGAGTTAGAGCCCATAATCAAAAGGGAGTGCAAGCAGTCCCCAGGTGAATGATTTGTTGTCACGCATACTTGATAAAGTCGAAGGGTCGGATGATTTGTTGAAAGGGATGAAAGATGAAATTTCATCATTGAACAGTAAAGTGAACTCTCATACCGATGCCATCAAAATACTTAAAGGACAACTGAGTTTATTATTAGCTCAATTGAAACCAAAGATAACGATGGAAAGTGACGATATAGGGATGGTTGTGGTAACTCACAGCGAAAAGGTAGAAATAGGTGATGTGATGGGAAATGAAGATACTCAAAAGCATGAAGAAGGTAAAAGCATGGAGGAACAAGAGTTACTTATCCATCAAAACTTTACCAAAGAATCACAAGAGAAAGTGGAACAACACGTTCAAATTCCAAAAGTCATGCAACCTTTACCCAAAATACCTCCACCATTTCCCCAACGCTTAAAGAAAAAGAATGAAGATGAGAAGTTCAATAAATTCTTCTCGGTGTTCAAGACATTATCAATCAACCTCCCCTTTGTGGAGGCACTGTTGGATATGCCGGGATATGCCAAGTTAATGAAAGAGCTAGTCACAAAGAAAAGGAGCTTAGATTTTGAGACAATTGAAGTTTCCCATAGTTGCAGTGCAATTATGACTAACGAGCTAATAAAAGAGAGAGAAGAACCAGGGGCATTCACTATACCTTGCACCATTGGCATGCTCCATTTCGCTAAGGCTTTATGGTATTTGGGGGTAAGCATCAACTTAATGCCCTATGCGATATACAAGCAACTTGGGTTGGGTGAACCAAAAGCAACCACAGTGAGACTCCTAATGGCTGATCGTTCTATAAAACATCCTGTGGGAATACTTTACGACATTTTGGTGAAGGTTGATCGATTCATTTTCCTGGACAATTTTGTCATTTTTGACTGCGAAATAGATGCTGAAATTCCCATTATTTTGGGAAGACCATTCATAGCAACCAGAAGAGCATTGGTGGATGTTGAAAGTGGAGTGTTGAAATTTCAGGTAAACAAAGATGAAGTAACCTTCAATGTGTGTAAATCAATTAAATACCCAAGTGATATACACGTGGTGTCTGCCGTTGATGTTATTAATGAGGCGGTAGCTAGCATAAGACATTTGATGTGCATGAGCGAACCTCTTGGAGCTGTTCTTGCTAACTATGATGAATTTGAAATTCGAGGTTATGAAGAAGTAGTAGATGCCCTCTAAGGCTTGGGAGGGTATTCAAAGTCTCCATTGAAATTGGACATTGATTTGAAAAATAGAGAAAGTCCTCCTGCAAAGGCATCAACAGAAGACCCACCAAATCTGGAACTAAAAGCGCTGCCCCCATCTCCGTTATGCTTTCTTAGGGGCAAACAACACCCTACCGATAATCATTGCGGCTGATTTGCTTGAATGGAAGGTGAAATTGCTTCTTGAGGTGTTACGAAGGCATATTAAAGATATAGGTTGAACCATAGATGACATAGTGGGCATTCCTCCCGGTATTTGTACACACAAAATTCGGCTTGATAATGATTGTAAGCCTGGTGTTGAACATCAGCGGAGATTGAACCCACAAATGCAGGAAGTAGTGAAAAAGGAGATTATAAAGTGGTTGGATGCAGGTGTAATCTATCATGTTGCGGATAACAAATGGGTAAGTCTGGTGCAATGTGTACCGAAAAAAGGAGGTATCACGGTAGTCCCAAATGAAAAGTGGGAGCTTGTGCCTACAAGACCGGTGACCGGATGGAGAGTATGCATGGATTACCGAATGCTAAATTCTTGGACTGAAAATGATCACTTCTCCATGACTTTAATGGATCAAATGCTTGATCGACTATCAAAGAGAGGTTGGTACTGCTTTTTGGATCGGTACTCCAGTTACAACCAAATTTCCATTGCGCTTCAAGACCAAGAGAAAACCACTTTCACTTGTCCTTATGGAACGTTTGCATTTAAGAGAATGCCATTCGGGCTATGTAATGCCCTGGCAATATTTCAGTGTTGAATGTTATCCATTTTCGCAGACATCGTGGAGGATTATATGGAAGTATTCATGGATGACTTCTCAGTCACATGGGACACATTTGAAGAGTGCTTGGCACACTTGGGGAAGTGCTCCAAAGATGCGTGGAAACAAGTTTGGTTCTGAATTGGGAAAAATGCCACTTCATGGTGAAGGAGAGCATAGTTCTCGGGCACAAGGTGTCACAAAATGAGTTAGAGGTCGATAAGGCGAAGATTGAAGTTATTGAGAAACTACCTCCGCCAATTTCACTGAAGGGTGTTCGAAGTTTCTTGGGGCATGCCAGATTCTACCAGAGGTTCGTCAAAGACTTCTCAAAGATTGCACATCCTCTATGCAAACTCTTAGAGAAAGAGGTGAAAGTTCAATTTGATGATGCTTGTATGGTGGCTTTCCGGTGCTTGAAGGAGAAAATTACTATCCACCCCGGTCATTATTAGTCCTAATTGGTCAGAATCTTTTGAAGTAATGTGTGATTCAAGTGGAACGCTGTTGGGTGTTATGCTGGGGAAAAATGCAATAAACTATTTTACACAATTTACTACACAAGTAAGACTCTAAACAGTGTTCAACGTAACTATATCGTTACTGAACAAGAGCTGCTTGCGGTAGTCTATGCATTTGAGAAATTCCGAGTAAACTTGTTAGGCACTAAAGTAATTTTTCACAGAAATCACACTGCACTCCGTTACCTTATGGCAAAGAAGGATGCCAAACCAAGGTTGATAAGGTGGGTGCTACTATTGCAAGAATTTGAATTCGAGGTCAAAGATAGAAGAGGCTGCAAAAATCAAGTGGCTGACCACTTATCACGATTAGAAAGCAGGGAGGATGATGAGCCTGAGGTTTACATAGATGATTATTTCCCCGATGAGCAAGTGTTTGCAATGACTCTCAAACAAACTCCATGGTATGCAGATTTCGCCAATTACATAGTGTGCATATTAATGCCGGACGAGCTAAACTTCTACTAACAAAAGAGGTTCATAGTGTGCAGACCATATCATTAGAAGATGTGTCCCGGAAAAAGAAGCGGTAGAAATTCTCCATGCTTGTCATGCTTCCGCGATTGAGGGCCATCATAGCGGTGTGCATACAGCCGCTAAAGTTCTCCAAAGCGGCTATTACTGGCCATCCCTCTACAAGGATGTGTATGAATTTGTGAAGAAATGCACTCAATGTTAGAAGCAAAGTGGAGTGTCTAGAAGACACGAATTACCCCTTACTCCCATTTTAGAAGTTGAACTATTTGATGTTTGGGGAATAGATTTCATGGGCCCGTTTGTGAGTTTATTTAGTAATAAGTATATCTTAGTGGCAATAGATTAAGTTTCTAAATGGGTGGAAGCTGTTGCACTTCCAAATAATGAAGGAAAAAGTATGGTTCAATTTCTGAAACGCTACATCTTTTCTAGATTTGATACTCCTCGAGCTATCATTAGTGATGGCGGATCACACTTTTGCAATGAATGGTTTTTAGCTGCATTGACTAAGTATGGGGTGAAACATAAGGTAGCAACTCCATATCATCCCCAAACAAGAGGTAAACTTGAAGTGTCAAACCGGGAGATCAAAAGTTTCTTGGCTAAGACGGTGAATCCAAACAGGACTGATTGGTCTCGAAAGCTTGATGACGCACTTTGGGCGTATCGCACTGCATACAGAACTCCAATTAGTATGTCTCTGTATCAACTAGTTTTTGGAAAGTCTTGCTATTTACTAGTTGAATTGGAACACAGAGCGATGTGGGCACTGAAACATCTGAATCTGGACTGGACAAAAACCTTAAAAGAGAGTAGAACAGTTAAACGAGTTGGAAAAATTTTGGTTCGAAGCTTACGAAAGCTCAGCTCTCTACAAGGAAAAGATGAAGAAGTGGCATGATGCCAAAATACTTAAGCGAGATTTCATAGTGGGAGATTGGGTGTTGCTACACAGCTCCCGACTTAGACTTTTTCCCAGAAAGCTCAAGTCCAAATGGTCCGGACCATTTAGAGTGACACGAGTATTCATAAATGGTGCCATAAAAGTTGAGGGTCAAGAAGGACTTGCATTTAAGGTGAATGGGAAACGCTTGAAATATACTTTGGAGAATGCCAGAAAATTTCTTTGATTGAGGTGGTGTATCTGGAAGATGCTTGAGAGCATTTCCACGTCGTGTTGCGACGTTAAATAAGGCACTACTTGGGAGGCAACCCAAGTGTTAGTGTTTTAAAGAAAGTGTTGATTTTGCAGGAGCGGGATCATGAACGAGAAAATGGTGCTCTTGACAAGTCGTCGAATCAGTTCGGCGATCACAAGTTCGCCTTATGGATCTCAAAAATGAGTTTGAGATTTTGGAACATTCAGTGGGACACCTTCACTAGTCAGCGTATCACCAATGTGCTTAGGCGACCTAATTTTCCTTGCCCTTTCTAGACAACGTTGACAACGTCCCTCAATGATCGACCGGTGATGTTCTAAGTTCATTATGCGGACCACCGATCTGTTCAGCGACCCCTCACACCTTCGCCGATCCGCCTTCTCTAGAAGTGTTGTCCACTGGAACTAAGGGCAGTCTGAAGAACATTAGGCACATCGCCGAAGCATGCGGCGACCGTTTCACTCCGTCGCCAAATTGGGCATTTAGTGAAGATTCCTCATTACCCTACTCTACTTATTTACCCATTAGATTGTTTTCATTTATTATTAGTCTTTACTTATTATTCCTATCTTGTTTTATGTGCGGTAATACCCACTCTCTACCCACATTGAGGAGAATGTTGAATGCTTTTGGTGGGGGGTAGAAATTGGTCAGTAAACTGAGAGAGCCTCTTCCTCTTTATGAAACCTCCCTTATTTGTTAAATGTGGCTATTCTTGTGCAAATTTGAGTATCGGTTTGATCAATATTGATGACTTGAATAGTGCTTATAATCGAACAAAAATGAATGTGCGGCTATGATGAGGCCAAATGAAGTTTCCTAGTCAATATGTGAATTCTTTGCATCTCGTTGTGACTAGACAAGTATCAAATTGAGTCTCTTGTGATGAACATTGCACACTAGCAAAATTTTGTAGTCTTGTTTGACTTTGGTGTCAATGTCTTGTGTGATGATGTTACCGTGAACCATCTATGATGACACCTAGAATTTGCCCCATTGGTCCGGATAACTAAGTGATGCAATTTCTTGAGATGATATTAGGAAACTTTAAAGAGTGTGAACGTATTCGACATTATACCTCTTTTTGTGGCCTACCTTGTGAGTGTGTGAACCCCTTTTGAGCACCCTTTGAGCCTTAACCTTTTCTAGAAATTTTTTTTTTGATGAAAACATTGTGACCTTTTCTTGATCCAATACCCATAATTCTCATGATTTGTGGCCTGTTTGAATAGCCAACTTAAGCCAAAAGCCTAAGTTGAGGGTGTGGAGAAAAGAAAAGGTGAATCAAGAAAATAAAAAGGAGTCCTTTTTGCCCATGTTTTGAAGAATAAAAAATGGAACCCCTCCATATAAAAAAATAGAAAAAGTTGTGAAAAAAAGGGTGTGAAATACATAGAAAATGGGGTTTCCAACGGTCCAAGGAAAATGAATAAGAGGCGACTTATGAGCTCGAATAAAAATGATGAAAAAAAGGAAAGAAAGTGTTGTTCACATCACATTTCATGAGGATTACATCCTATGAGCCTAAATGATCATACCTTTGCACTCAGCCCCATTACAAGCCATGAAAAGACCTTTTTGATCTTGAGTGAGCTGAAACAAATGTTGGTGTAAGAATACGGGCAAACCTATGGGGGAAATCATACATTGTGTTCATCTTTGTGAGTGTGAGAGTTGCATTTGATTCCGGAGCTTTAAATTGTTTAACCATTGTGTGTGAATATGGAATCATTCTTTGTATGAGGGCATTTGAGTACCTTTGTTGATCTTGAACTTGCACTTGAAGCAAGTATTGTGAGCTTGAGATTCTTTGATATTGGTAAGTCACAACTTGACTCTTTGAGTGCACAATAGATCTTTGCATGAGTAAGTTGAGTCTTTTTGTAACACCCCGGAAATTCTATGACTTAAGTTAGAGCCTCACCTTATGAATAATGACTTAAAAATAGTTAAAATTATGTTTCTAAACCTAAATTAATGCAATTGACTTGGTTTGGAAGAGTAACAGTCTAAACGTCAAGAAACGACCAAGACGTCCGGAAACTAGAGAAGAATGTGTCCTAGTGTGTCCTAGTGTGTCCTTAGATTTTGGGCAGGTTTGGGAGTGTCGTATGATGGTTTAATCTTGTAAAAAGGTTTAAATTAGGTAAATATATGTTTATAGGGTCAAAACGTTCGAATACGACACCCCGAGGCCACCTTAAGGGGCCCCGAGAAGGACCCCAACTTTGGCCAAGCAAGCTGCCTTGGCAGCTTGCAGATTGCACCTAGAGGGAACAAGGGCGCGTTGCGGACTAGATCCCCCAAGGAGCAAAAGTTTAGTTCACGACGCAGTCGTGTCGCGGACTCTACTGTCTCGAAATTTAATTCCAAATATCTTCACTGAACAGCTCCGCGTCGCGGACTTGTTCCACGATGAAAATTCAGAAATTCAGAAATCAACTTTTATTTCATTAAAGAGTCCAACTAAGTGAGGGGTATTTTAGGTACTTTAGGGGAAGTGTATATAATTATTTTTAAGTCAATTTACCTCACTTTTATCACTCAAACACAAAACCCCAAAGATCTAAACCTAAAGTTCCTCCTTCTCTCTACTCTCTCTCTCTTCCCAAGAACTCCATTGAAGAAGATTGGAGCTTCAAGAAAAAGACCAACTCTCCAAGGTTTCAACTCAAATTTTCGTGGTTAATTCTTCAATAAGGTATGGTTGCTTATCACTCTTGGTATTCGTTTCCCCAAGAGGCCCCTTCAAGATGAATTTCAAAATCTCCAATTTCTAGGTTTTAATCCAAAAACGTGGGTCTTCTTTATAAAGTGAAATTGATGTTATAAACTGACTTTAATTGATGTTATATGAATAATTATGGATGAATTTATGTTGTATTGATGGTTTCTTGAAAAATTCCCCATGAGACCCATGTTCCTCCCTCTTTTCCAAATTCTAACCCTAATTTGTGTTGGATATTAATTGAAGGCTATGAATATAATGTGATGTTATGTAATTCATGTTTGTATGATGATTCTACCCTAGGTTATGTATAATTTCTATGAAATTAGGGTTAAATCTTTGAATGAAGCCTTGAAGGCTATGAAGGGAATATGTCAATTGCTTATATTGATGTTGATTATGTTATTACTTCATGAATTACCTTGTATTATGTATTGGCTATGAATTGTTGGGTAATTGAAGTATGAATGTCCCATGGAGGGCAAGAAGGTATGAAGGTTTGTTTTTCGTTGAACTCAAGTATGAAAGGTGAATTACTTAGATTGTAATGATGATATACCTAATGTGTTGATGTGGTGTTGATGACCTAGTTTCCTCATCCTTAACCCTCTACACTTGAATTATCTATGAAGTATGTATGTATGTTATGGTATGATTTCTATATGATTGAAAGGTAGTTCTCATGACTATAGTGTAATGTAAAGTGAAAGGTTTACTCACTTGCTAAGTGTTTCTAAAGTGAAAGGATTGTTACTCACTTATGAACACATATGAGCTATTATGGTAAGATGTCTACATAAGAGTCTAGTAAAGGTTAATGTGAACTTATGTGATGACTAAAGAGGATTACAAAAGGGAATTAGATGCTTAGCACCGAAAGGGCATGTAAATGAGATGGGGGTCTCACGTTTAGCAAGTCCGGCTCCCCACATGGGTTTCCTCACATTTAGCAAGTCCGGATTACCCATGGTATGTGTTGTCTCATGAGATGGAAACCCCCACGTTTAGTAAGTTAGGGTTTCTAGAAGCAATCTCCTTGACCCTTAACTATGTGCCAACATAGGACTTTAGCTTAGTGGATCCACCTAGATAGCTATGTACGAATGGTTACACCTTAGGCAAGTGTTAACCCTCTCTTTTCGGTGTGGGAGTAGAACACCGGATTCCATGTAGCTCTCATGGTCTATGTCGGTTATTGCAATATTTCCCGAATGTAAAAGTAAATGAAGGTATGAAAGGTGTGAACTCTTACTAGGGCTTTCTTAAGGGTTTCTACATAGTGTAAGGGAGGGTGTGGGACTTCTCTTGCACATTGCACTTGTAGGATCCTAAGAGATGGTTGTAGTAGTGTTCTTTTATGATTATGATGGTTATGACTTATGTATGTTGAAGCTATGTTATGTATGATCATTATGAATATGGTAAGTTATGATGATATATGATCTTATGAATGTATGCATAAAGTAGGTTGCCTAATGTGATATTTGGATTTGAATAGGGTTATGGGGTTCTATTCTTTGCATTGCACTAGTATTGTTTGGGTTGTCTACATGTTGGGATGATACTATGTTGGTTTGGACTATGATGCTTAGGTATGTATTCTCTTACTTGGTTTACTACTCCTAGAAATGATTGTAATTTACTTGGTAAAAAGTATGTTTTGACTAAATGTCCTTTTATGCATGTTTCAATGGTTTTTATACATAGTAGCCATACTTAGTACGTGTGTTGTACTAACCCATATTTTCTCCCTTTTCCCCAAACATTTAGGTTCGGGCCGTTGAGGATTCAAGCTTACTTCTCAAGACACTTGGAGTTGCTTCCCCAAGTTGGTGAGTCCTCATGTCCGAGGACAAGACCCTATGATCTAGCTTCTATGTTTTGTTCCTTGCTTATGTTGAAAGACATTGTTGTACTTTCCTATTTCAAGACTTCTTATTGATGTAAGGGCTAAGTCCCATTTTCGATACTTCTATGTCCAGATGGTACATTGTGACGAAGTTCGATTCTATTTCCATATGTAAAGTGAAGTTGAACTTCCGAAGTAAAAGTTTTAAATTTTCCATGATTTTATTCTATGATATATGCCATGATGAATGCTAATGGCTAGTATAAGACCTCTTCGAGGTCGAATACGCCGGTAACGACTAAGGGGTGCTCTCGGGTCGTTACATTTTTCATGTGCATTCATGATTGAATCTTGTGTAGCACTCTTTGAGACATCTTTTTTGAACTGCTGAACTTGAGTTTTACTTAAGGATAAGCAAAAGTTTAAGTTGGGAGTGTTGATGAGTCCACGATTTGGACTTATTTAGAGATTTATTTTAACAAAATTAGTGACCTCAAATGCTTGTTATGTTCCAATGAATGATGTAAATCCTTGAATTTTAGGTATTTGGATTCAGGAATGATGCATGGACACTAATGATCAATAAGGGAACAAAGGAAGCTAAAGGAATGAAGAAATAAAGACCTGATGATCGCCGATGTCATTTGGAAAATCACCAAATTGCCAAGATACCGCATAAAGTTACAGAGTGCTGGAGCTAAAATGGAATTGATTTTGGCGAATAGCAACTTCATTCGGCGTGTTGCCGATCATTCTGCGAAGGATAAACCTAGTCGCCAAAAGTGTTGAAGAAGATTCATGCAAGTGCTGATGGGTGAGATAGAAGAAAAGAGGGCAAAACACGGAGTTACTGGGCGATCCCGACCTGGACCGCCTAAAGTTACAGTGGCTAGACCAAGAAGTAGTGAAAAATGAAGGCGAGATGAAGAACAATCGGCGAGTCCCCGATCTGTCAACGACGCCCAACTTACTTCTCCGAGTGATCTTAAAGCGGTGGTACATCAAGCTTGCTTAAATTCAATTTGGCTGGAGAGAAAAAGACATTCAGAATGATAAGAATGAATTACTTAGAGAGAAAAGACTACCAAAGGGTTTGGTTAGTGATTTAAGCCAGATTTTGAGAGAGATTTTGTAAGAGAGGAGATTATCAATTTGATTTTCTTATTTATGAGATGAGTGGCTAAAACCCTTCACTTGGGGTTTTGATCATGAAGCTAAGTGTTGAAACTAACTTAGTGGGTGTTTCTTAATTGCGAATAATGGTGTTAGTTTGAAGTGGGTCTACGTTGTTGCTGTGTTTCGAGGTTGAATTGCATGATTTTGTGCAACAATTTTAGTGTTGTGCACTTTCTTGAGAGTGAGGTGTAGAACCAATGTGGCAATCTTAGCGTCCTTAGTAGTGAGTTTCATTGGTTTCAAATCGAGAGAGTGAAAACAAGTGATCCAACCTTTGTATCCAGCTCGAGAGAGTGGATTTGATGAGGGTAAAGAGTTGGGCCTCTTTCGATTGGTGTTGAAGTTCGAGAGAATTCAACATAGAAAAGGTAATTGTTCGAGAGAAAGTTACTTTATATATGGTTCGACCTACCCACAACAAATTATCCCATTATGAGCAATAACGTTTATCCACTTCGTTGAGATTCAATAATTGGCTGATCAATTCCCCAAGCTTTACTCTAATATTTGATTGTTTGTGTTGAAGTGTAAATTTGGATTGGTAGTGAAAACCCAAAATTTGAGATTTGAACATTAATTGTGCAAGAATTGTTTTATTGAAGAGGTTGTCATTATACTTTTATTATTGAATATGAAGGAAGTACTACTCCCTCGTTGGCACTTGAACTAGAAGTAGTGTCCTGATACGTGAAATCAGGCCGCCATTTGAAAATCATTATTCACAATCAATCCTTCAGCAAGAAGATCATGGATTATGACCTGCAATTCTTGAACTTGGGTGACGACGGTCTTCCTGTCTATCATCTTATAGTCCAAGAACTTTGCCACAACGAACTTTTTCATTCTGGCATCCTCTGTTTTGTAGTTCTTTTTTAAAGCATCCTAGAGTTCTTTTGAGGTTTTGACACTATTGTATACATTGTACAAATCATCTTGCAGGCCACTCAGAATATATCTTTTACAAAAAAAATATGAATGAATCCATGCTTCTGTTACCAAGAATCGTTCTTCGTCCGGAGTTTCATCTGACCAAATTGGAACTTTCTCACTAATGAACCTTTGTAGATTCAACGTATTAAGATAGAAGAACATCTTCTGCTGCCATCTCTTAAAATCGACTCCTAAAACTTTGCAGGATTCTCAGCCGGTGCAGGGGCAGCAGTTGAACGATTGTGTGCAACCGATGTTGTTGCAACACTCACTGTTCCATCATTTGCTTGACTTGAATTTGTTATTTTTCTGTCACAAATGGCAGACAATTTTAGTATGTGAAATACTAACAGTAAAGAATAAATCCTTACACAACCTGTTTCTGATTTAACGATAAAGTTTTTATGTTCTTTTAATCATTAATCGAATGAATTTTAAAATTCAAACATAGTAGAAAACCATAAAGGTTTAAATCTCCATAAACCTCAAATAAAGAAACCAAATTGAATTTCTTAAGCTTGTTACCTCCTGTATTCAACTTAGGAAAAACAGAAACAAACAGAAAATAAAAATGTGAGTCCACAGAACCCACTGTGTTTACTTAAGAAATTTAATCCCCTCATGTACCTGAGGTTACAAATTAATTCCTCCGAAGATAAAATAGATTAACTATTAGAGAAGTAGCGGTACCTCAAACTTCACTATTTTCAGCGAATGCAAGAACAGCAACGAGAGCACACACGATCGACAATTTTGTTTTTGTAAGAAAATATATGCAGAGAGGAAAAAATTTTAGTGTTTAAAAATGAAAAAAGACCCTCTATTTATAACTACTTGCAACAAGGAACGCGTATGTTCGGTCAATGGTGTGAATGCATCTGTTCAGACATATATTTCCAGAACGTTGTGTCTTTTGGGAAAAATAACGTCTTTTAGGAAGGAACAAGTCCCTTCGAAATAACTTTATCGTTACGCGAGAATATCAAATAAATCCGTTACGCAAAATTAATTATGTTACTTAATTAACATTCTGAATTAATTTATAAGAGAAAGAAAATCAATTAATGAGATTGATTACATAAATTTTATCCAAAAATATTATCAATCACATCCAAATCTGAAGCCGAAGTTGAAGCCGAGGTCGAGGTTGAGCGAGCGACGATGACGGCGCGATGGGGCTTCTTCTTAACCCTTTAAGAACTAAAGGAAGTGTTTCCTAATATAAGGACAACAATTTTCCTTTCTTCTACCAATATGGGAGAAGTGAGTTTTCATCTTCAAAGACTTTTCATTTGAAATGACTTTTCATTTTCCCTCCAAATTGGTTCCTCTACATTTTCCATTTGCTCTTCTTATTTCCCATTCACACCTTACTAAAACCCAACTCTTTTTTCTATGTTGATTTTTAGTACCATGGTTTGGATTGTTGTGTATCCCTCGGCATCTATAAAGGGTTGTCATCTTGGGTTTCTGTGGTTAGATCTATTTTAGGGTTTCTCTTCCTTCTTTTCTTGATTTGAGTGTAGTTTCCTTTTAATTGATGGGTCTGTGTTTTATAGGTGAAGCAGGGGCGGACTGAAACTAGATGCTTTCGACCTCCTTAAAAATAAAAGAATATATTATAATACCTATAAATATTACTAATTGAATATGTAATATATTCAATAAAAATATACTTGTACTTTCTGAATAATCTCTCGTGGGTGAACTTTGCAGAATCATCTAAAGAAATAAAATCATTAGAGAAATATTGAGACATGAAGTCTTCGAAATCTAAAGAAATAAATTTTCATATGATTTTATGAAGTATTTTCGAATGACTAAGACTTCAATAACCTATGGTGTTGCAGAGTACTTCACCTTGATAATAGGCATGTATTGTTTTTATAAGTCTTATTCGCTTTCCATTATGAGTTTTCTTGTAGTAGCTTCGAGGTAGATCCAATAATAATATTTAGTTCAAATTAATGTAGAAAGAAATATTGAATATTTGACATATATATAAGAAGAAACTTTATTTTTACCATACAATTAATTGTACACACCAGTAATGTCCACACTATTAATATTTCTAATTTAATCGGTGAAGCGAACAACTTCACCTGGAAAAAATATATGTTAACAAATACAAATAGTTAAAAATAACTAACTGTAAAAGTGTAAATTTATTGTTGCCAATTTTGCGATGCAGTCTTAAATCAAAAAGACTATTAAAACAATTACAACACAAAAGAATTTTCTTCATAGCCAATGATAATTGGATAGATGGAACCACCAGAAGAAAAACCTGCATGGCTTGGAATGCTTAAGACAGGTAAAGTTTTTTAGCCTAATCCAGACATATTGCATGAGCAAAGGATTCATCCAGATAATCAGGTAAGGAGAAAATGGTATGTTGCTACCTTTACCCTTCCTCAAAGAGAATCCTTTAGAGATTTGTGGATGGCTGATATAAGAAGAATCGGATGTGAAATCGAATTCTTTAAATGGTTTGAAATGACTGGTAGGATTGAAAATTCAACTGAGTCATTACAAGTTATCATTAATAAATGGTATACTACTTCTAATAAGGTTGTTGAATCTATTACTCCTCCACTTGAAGGAATTAACATTCATGTTGCAGGCACAATAATCAAATCTTCCCCTTTCAAAGAGAAAAGTGATAAGACTAATACCTTACTCACTGTTGAAGACATTGACAGAGTAATCGAACAAAACAATTACTCAAATCAAATTCTTCATGTCATATCCAGACAAATAGAAGACACCAAATCTACCATTAGTAGAAGACCAACTCCAGCTTCTACTTCTTCCAATCATAAAATTGAACCCAATCCAGGATTCAAACTCCCTGAATTTTCCAAAGAAAAATTCCCTAAAGTTTCAGAAACCTTTGAAGTTTCAGGAAACATCCTTGATAAAACCAATGAACAGCTTACAAATTTCTATGTTTCCAAGAAAGAGGAAAAAAACCTCCAAAAAGGTTTCTACCCTTCAGGAGAAATCTATTTCAACCACTCAGGATAAAAATATCCTACTCCAAAAGTTATCCAATGATCATTTTCATAACCTGAAAAACTATCATAAAAGACCTTCTTTCCCAGATTTGCAGTATGAGGAAAATGCCTTGTTATCCACTTCCTCTCACGAAGGAAGGAGTATAACTGAATGGAATATTGATGGCCTGGCAGAGCATCAGGTTTACAATAAGCTCCATGAAATGGAAGTTGCTATCACCGCATACAAAATGCGAGGATCTGCAGATAAAGAAGTTGTTATTATGAATGCTGCAGGTTTCACCGGTATGCTAAAACATTGGTGGGACAACTATTGTAACGATGAGACAAAGCACCTCATCATTAATTCTACAACAGCTGAGACTATTGTTAAAATCAAATGAAGCACTCAATCTACTTCACAGGTTACTAAAGAAGATGCCAGTGCAACACTTTTATACCATATTGCCAAGAATTTTATTGGTGAGCCAAAACTCTTCCAGGATAGGTGCTTACAAATCCTCAACAATCTCAGTTGCCCAAATCTAGACAACTTTATTCACTATAAACATTCTTTTTCAAGCAAAGTTATGATTCGTCCAGATTGCCATTTGGATTTTCTGAAAGAACGTTTCATCAACAGACTACCTCCACTTTTTGCTGACAAAGTAAGAACAAAAATTGAGGATCGCAATGACGGTCGCATCCCTTATAGCAGTTTGACATATGGTAATTTGGTAAGCACCATCAACATTGTAGGTCTTGAACTCTGAACAGACATTAAGCTTAAACATCAGCTCAAGAAAGAGTAGTCTTCCTCCAGAAGAGAGCTTGGAAGTTTTTGTCGAGACTTTGGCTTTATCACTCCCCCTGACAAGGTGAAAAAGGACAAAAAATAGAAGAAATTTCATTGAAATAAATCTCTAAGAAGATATGATTCTACCAGGCCTAGGAGAGAGAAATACAGGTCCAAGAGGCCTAGAGATACCAAAACATATCTTTGGTGGACATATGGCAAGACTGGTCATAAAGATAATGAATGTCGTTCCAAGAATAAGAAGAAGAAGATTAATCTTCTCAACATTGATGAAGAAACCAAGGGTAAATTACTTTCCATTCTTGATGAACCTTTTTCTGAATCTTCAAGTACATCTGATGAATGCAGCGATGATGAAGACATTGATCTGGACTATGAATCAGACAACAGTCAATCATGGAAAAGATGGCACTTGTACTGAAGCTTTTTGTACTTGTGATAGTACACCTCAAAACATTAGAGTACTTTCAGATCATTCAAAAGAATCTCTTTTTGATGTAATTCAACACATTGTTGATGATGAGGCTAGGAATCGTTTCCTCCTAGAACTCAAAAATATCATTCTTAACTAGGATAAAACTAAATCCCATCCGATTATTGAACCATTCAGCATGAAACAAATCATGAATCGATCAGAAAACCATTTTGAACCCTCTATTCCTGATCTTCGTAAAGAATCTCTAATCTCGAAGAAGAGATTAGAAATATCAAATCCCATCTTACTATCATCGAGGTATATAACTTCACCAATCAAGTCTGTAAATGAAAGTCTCCTTAAATAGGAGTAGAAGAGATTGCCTTTATATCTTAGGTGTACAAGTGTAAGGCTAGGATATTGCCGACAAAAGGAGGGGTCTACTTCTTTTGCTAAAGTAGGGATAGTGGAGAATAATTTTCTCATAGTGGAAAATATTAGGGTCCACTTCTTTTTCAAAAGTGACTAAGTGGGAATCTCTTTTTGACTAAGGAGGTATAATGGAACATCTTTTTCTAAAAGTGTTTTGTCTTGTAGATTCTCATTGGATGCTAATTTAGAATAGTGAAATGCCACTATATGAAAAAATAATTCCGGCTTTGCCTCTATTTTTCCATTAAAGGTCCTTTTCCTATTCATAATCAGGTTCCATGTAAGCCAAGTCTAAACCTTTGGGATTACACATGTCACCATTATCTTCACTGCTACTTTTTGTGGAAGCGGCGTCTAGAATCATTTTCATGATTTGGTGTTCTTCATATTTATCTAAGTTATCCAATGCTTCTTTCAATTTTTGTTTGAGAGTTGCTTTGGATGAATTTTTTGTAGAAGATTTTGACTTCTCTTGGACCTTAACATTTGGTTGTTTGGGAATCCAACCTTTGACTTGGATTTGTTTACACAAATATTGAATTCGTTCAAAATCATTCTTGGAGAAATTCCAAGAAATAATATAGGATATCTTTTTCTGAATATAATATTTGAATAATTTAATATGCGCTGGTAGGGTAGTAATTTCTTCTTTGGTTTGGAAATCTTCAAACCTGTTGAGAAATTGTTCGGGAATTTTTTTCTCAATTCCCCTAAATAAGTTCCACCATTCGTAGAACCATCTGGGGATGGGGACCTTGATAATGCTTGGACTATACTTTACGAACCAAGTATGTCTTGGTCTCAAATAAAGCAAATTCATCCATGATGCCTTATAATCATACCAGTTATAAGCCTGTGGCTTGTGAGCCATCGTCAAAGCAATGGGAGTATGTAGATTATCTGCAAACCATTCAAATGGATCCATGATTTTCTTGATAGTAAATCTTGAATAATTAATATAATTGGTTGCATCTCTAGAATGCTCAATTTCTATTGAATCTGTATCAGTAAGAATGACTTCATAGAATCTTCTAGTCTTTAATGGATTATTTGTATCCACATAATTGGAATTTGTATAACAAGGTCTTATTAGGACTCTTGTATCTACATTTCCGTATTCTTTGTTGAGAGCCATTATAGGCAATACCTATGAAATAATAAAATCAAAAGATTCTTCTTTTGGGATTGATTTGGAAGGGATGGTTTTAGTTAACTCAGGGTTACTAGTTTGGGCGAAAGACTCAGGTGTTTTCATAGTATAGCTCTCTTTAGTTTGTATGGAGCTAGAAGATGCTCCTTGTTCAAAGGGTTTCATTGGTCTTAGATTGATCAATTTTGGTTGCGGTGGACAAAACAACTTTGGGGGTTGTGGTTGTGATGGATAAGGTAGCCGTGGATAATCGGCTAGTGCTGTGAACTTGTGTTGGAAGGTTAGTTCAGGCCTTTGAGTAACTTCAACTTTTGCTGGAGTTAATGGGGGATGGATAAATGGTCTAGCCATTTTTGCTTTTGGAAGATTGTCTCATTTGGAAGGAGTGATAGGTCTAAATGACCTCATGCTTTCCCTGCAAGAATTCACGAGTTACAAAATCGGGTAGAGAATTATCTTCTCCTTTTATAAAATCAATTCTGAAATCAAAACTAGACAGTAGAGCTTGCCATCTAGCAAATATTTGTTTTGAAACAAGGTTTTTAACATATTTTTGCAAGATTTCTTTAGCAGATTTACAATCTACTCTTGGTAAAAATTCTTTATTAATAAGGTCACCTTGAAACTTAGTGATACATAGCACTATAGACAAAACTTCCTTTTTAACGGTCGAATATTTTTTTTGAGCGGAATTCCAGATTTCGTATGTAAAACTGATATGTTCCGTAGAATCAAGATCTACTTTTTGTTTCAGGATATCTTCATAACCTGCATCAGATGCAACAGTATCAACAATCAGAAAAGAATCAGGGTTAGGGATTCCTAAACGTGGAATACTTTGGACCAAAGCTTTGACACGAATGACAACTTGGGTTTGTTCAGAACTCCAAGGGAAAGGGTTCTTCCTAAGCCTTTTATACAAGGGTTCACAAACGTATCTGACTTTTGGGATAAAATCAGCAACATAATTAAGACTTCCTAAAAACCTCTGAAGTTGGGTTTTATCAGGAATTTCATTGGAAATTTGGAAGAGAATTCAATGGCTCTACAGATAGGTTTATAAGTACCTTGATAAAGATCCTGACCTAAAAACCTGATGGTAGTTTGAAAGAGTACCATTTTCTTGGCACTAACGACCAACCCATTATTCTTACCAATTTTGAAGAAAGTGTTGAGATGTTTAAAATGAGAATCAATGTTCTCTGAAAAGATCAGCACATCATCAATGTAAACAATTGACATATAAGAATAATCATTGAATATGGAATTCATGATATTTTGAAATTCAGACGGGGCGTTCTTGAGCCCAAAAGGCATTACTTTCCATTCATACTGTCCAAACGGGACGTTGAAAGCAGTTCTGTATTTATCTTTTTCTGAAACATGGATTTGCCAGAAACCTGATTTCATATCAAACTTGCTATAAACATTAGCTTTGAAATTCCTTTTCAAAAGGTCTCGTTTGTTAGGTATGGGATATCTGATCCATTTTAAAACAGAGTTTAAAGGTTTATAATTGATTACCAGTCTAGGTGCTCCTCTCTCTTTCTCCGCATTTTTATTAACGTAGAAAGCAGAACAACTCCAAGGTGATTTAGAAACCCTGATAATATTTTTTTTTAAAAGAGTGTCAATCTCTTTCTTACAAAATTCCATCATCTCGTGATTCATCTAAATGGGCCTTGCCTTAGTGGTAATTGCCTGTTCATTGAATCATTCAATGTATGGTAAATCAACAATATGTTTTTTGCGTTCCCAAAAAGCATTTGGAAAATCGGAACATATTTCTTGTTCAAAATTCGTTTAAAGATTAGCTATCTTAGTAACTATCTCCGGGGTTTTTAAAATCTGTTCAATTTTTTTAACACGAATTTCATCCTATTAAAAGGTGATATGTTGTGAAAGGTTATTAATACGGAAAACAGTGTTTTCTCTAATAAAATTTCTTTCATCATGTGAAAGGGTTTTAAAAAAAGGAAAATATAAATCTTTTCCAAGTATAGTAGTATTAATACCATTAAATCAGTAAAATAAGGTTTTATCTGAGTAATAAAAGGTATTCCAAGAATGATATCTTCATTGATATCTTCAGTGATTACAAAATCATTTGTTAAACAAATACTATTGTTGCAAATATGACCCTTAGAAATCTTATAGTATATTTTTAAAAGTTCTCCTGTAGCGGAGTATAATTTTGAAGTACTTTTTTGCAAATACTTTGTAGGAACTATACCTTTTACTATGCAGTTACGATCTGCACCACTGTCAAGCAAAGCAATTTTGTTAATCACAAAATGTTTATTAACAACAATCTTAAAAAGGATCTTAAAGGATGCGGAATTAAAACATGAAAACTTAAGAAAACTTACAAAAAGCAGACATTTATTGCATAACTTCAAGCATATGATTACAGGAGAGAGAGCGAGAGAGATTTTAAGAATAATATTGGAAATTTTCTTAAGTTTTCATGTTTTAATTTCGCATCCTTTAAGATCCTTTTTATGGTATCAGGCCATTATAGTCAATACCAGTGAAACAATAAAATCAAAAGATTCTTCTTTTGGGATTGATTTGGAAGGAATGGTTTTAGTTAACTCAAGGTTAACAACTTGGGCGAAAGACTCAGGTGTTTTCATAGTATAGCTCTCTTTAGTTTGTATGGAGCTCGAAGATGCTCCTTGTTCAAAGGGTTTCATTGGTTTTAGATTGATCAATTTTGGTTGCGATGGACAAAGCAGCTTTGGGGGTTGTGGTTGTGATGGATAAGGTAGCCGTGGATAATCGGGTAGCGCTATGAACTTGTGTTGGAAGGTTAGTTCAGGCCTTTGAGTAACTTCAACTTTTGCTGGAGTTAATGGGGGATGGATAAATGGTCTAGCCATTTTTGCTTTTGGAAGATAGTCTCCTTTGGAAGGATTGACAGGTCTAAATGACCTCATGCTTTCCCTGCAAGAATTCACGAGTTAGAACATCGGGTAGAGAATTATCTTCTCCTTTTATAAAATCAATTTTGAAATCAAAACTAGATAGTAGAGCTTGCCATCTAGCAAATATTTGTTTTGAAACAAGGTTTTTAACATATTTTTGCAAGATTTCTTTAGCAGATTTACAATCTACTCTTGGTAAAAATTCTTTATTAATAAGGTCACCTTGAAACTTAGTGATACATAGCACTATAGACAAAACTTCCTTTTTAAC